>JAAAKO020007503.1:0-19126 GCA_010015015.2 Bolitophila cinerea | reverse complement strand
GATATATGTATAAACACCGACCGAGTATGGTGTGCAAATATCAATACTATTTAAAAATATATAAAGCTAACACAATTATGCACATACACACACACATGAACAAGCAATGATACATAAAAATGATTATTAATATTATTATTATTAATAAATAAAACAAAATAGTGTATTATATAATATACATATATATTATATATGCATTTATATTATACAGTTTATAGAGTGTGTACGAACAAACAGCATATTTTTTTGAATTGTCTTGTAAAATAATAAATAATAACAAATTATAGGTCTATTGTTAATAGGAATTTACAAAATCAATTATGAATTTAAATCATACGAAATACACAAACACAAACATCATACACACATACACAAAAAAACTCAATTTTTTTGTAGATTATTGCGATGTATTGAAATGCGCGCCGCAAACGTCGTCGGTACACGTCATCCGTCTCCCGGGGATGCGAAAGATCTTTGTCCCGCATCAATATAGTTACGCGCACTTTGCCTTTTTCTAAAATATTGTTTTCTAGTTGCTTGAAAAAATTTTAAAACTTGTTATATATATACATATATTATAAAACTATTATACTACATATATTACATTATTCACAATATCCCATTCATTCAAACTATTAGCGGTGTTTTTGCGTTATTTAAATGTATTAATTTTCAAAACAATCGTACACATTTTTTATTAGTGAAAATTGCGTGTTTCACCCAAAACATATACACACAGACACATACCCACACACAAGCGTCGAAACCTTTTTCTGAGCATTCATTTAGTGGTCATTTAGTGTATATATGTATAATTTGATTATATATATAGACTAAATAATTTATGTATATATGAATTGTTATAAATATTATTAAAACACAAACAAAAACATCTCTCTTCTTCTTTTTTGTAATCGGATAAAGTAAACAATATAATCTGCTAAAATACGCGATATATTGTGGGTTTTCACATATTTTCCTCTGTAGTTCTAGCTAGAGTTGTAGATTTTTGCGCTTTCCTTTTAGCCAATACTTGTTTTGTGTTGGCGCTACAAAAAATCGCCTGCTAACTCGAAGAATGGCTCCAAAATAATTAATCCAAAAACGAATATCGTGCTTTAAAATAGCTGAAAAATGTACGCAGAAATATTTAAAAGTAAAAAGTAAAATTAATAAAAAACCGCATACTTAATCAGAGGCTTTTACACTAGTACAGCATTAAGATAGATTGTCTACGCAACGTATGGTCTCGGCTTATATTAATCATGCCTGTTTTTGTAAAAATCACGCTAGTTCCGTTTTTTTGTCGAAAAGCAGAGTTTTTATGAATATATAAGCCAACAAATATGTAAAAGCTTATAAAAAGATAGCCATATTGCCATCTATAGATCAGTTCACTTTTGTATATAATGTATCGCCAAATCTTGGCTACTATGTAAATCATTTGGTGCCTGTGTTAATACTTTATCATAGGGAATCACTAAATGCCATATTAGCTCATAAAAACACATTCTTTAAATTTATTTATGTAAATATCAACATAAAATTTATTAAATAACATATTTTTATAATTCTGCGTACATTTTTGAATTATAAATGCACGATTTTATTTTTTTGATAAATTCATTTTTTGCGGATGTTAAAATCGTAAAGCTAATTTGCGTGTGGTAGATTGGGTACAACGGGTTAAAATGTTGTCACAATTTTGCCGTCTACCAAAACCCTGAAAATCATCCATCCATCCATCAAACCCAATGTGTGCGCTTTAGGTCTACTAACAACATTTTTGTGTGTTACAGGAAAAAGAAACGGATCGCAAAGAATTATGACTAAACAAAACTAATCACTTCAACTAATACAACACAGACACACTCGACTAGACGGAATATTCATTAATAAAAAAATCGTAGCCGGACAGAAATGAAATTAAAACTAAATCGTCGAGAAAGGAGTTTCTTGTGTGACTCGTGTGTGTTTTCGATGGCACCCCGAAACAGAGAGACGTTTTTAAAGGTCTCGCACTGATTATTTACATAAAACATTTTACATGGAATACATTTACATAAAATAAATTAAATTAAAGCAATTTCCACAGAAGCAATTAAGATAAAACCAAAAAAAAAACAATTATCATTTTTTATATGTATATAGTTTTATGTGAATTGCTTTATGTATTATTTCTTATGTATATTAATCAGGTTACAATTTTAATGTCATTCATCCTTAGGATAAAACGCATCCTATCACAAAAAAACAACTTTATATATTTATATATGTTGTCCAAATTAAACGGTAAGCTAAGTAAAAGCTTATATTTCATTCTCTAGTAGATATCAAATCATTGCTTTGATTTTTAAAGCCAAATCTATTAAATTATTTGGGGAACAATAAGTTTAGTTTATCAATTTTATATTACATCACAACAAAGTGAAAAAAATAAAACAGGCCTCTGGTACAATTAAAACTTCTTAGCTTCGTGCATCCGCAGATATAAATTACTTCTGAGTCATGGCAAATGAGGACTGACTTGTACAATCTAAAAAAGGTCTGAAATTTTAATTTTAAAGTTCTATCGTCGTTTATTCGCATCGGATAGTTATTACTTTTGTGTCACATCAAATCGCACACGTTTGGCAGTATTTTATGAAATTTACAGTTTTTGTTGGAAATGTATTACTAAAAAAATATTTTAGTAATTCAATTGCTTAGATTCTTGGGTTAAAAGAAATTGTTATTTCTATACATACGGATTGGCCTAAAAATAATTACTAACCGGCAAAAATATTTTAAAAGCTTTGTTTTAAAAATCAATGTAAGCAATTTTAGAATATCAAAGCTGCCACATACGTTTTTCTATCCTATCGTTTAATTTGGAAACCCCGAACATTACAATGAAATAATTATATTCCGTAACATAGAGAGACATGGAAAATGTAAAAATATACATTTGTATACATAAATACACTTTTTTTGGTATATGTCTATATTTTTCATATATTTCAAGCATATTGCAATAATTATGTGTTATTTTTTTCTACTGTTAAATTTTGACTGCCCCACACCCGCCCTCCAACACAAATATGTGCTAATATTTTAAGCGCGCTAAACAGACCCTTCTGATTGTAAATACAACCACAAATACTACCACAAAAGATGCCATTAAATTACATATTACCCAAACTAAAAAACAAAACAAAATCGTTCAACTACATAACATTAAAAAAAAGATACATTATTCTAGAGCAAAATTATAATAATAATTATTAAAAAAAAAACAATATTAATTATAGGAGGACAATTTAAATTAGCAATTATATTGTAGCTTGTACGGAAAAAACTCACACACACAAATAAACATATACATGCGGATAATTGATAAGCAAATCGCGCAAGTGTGTCGAGTTTAGTAATAAGCCTTTCTCGTAATTTTTAATTACGTCATTTTTAATGACTTCATTCTGCGAGACGAAACCCGTATGATTAAATAAATCATATACACGCAAACTTATCCGCCAACCCCTACACCGCCCAGCCCCTCCCCACACACGTTTTAGCCGTATTTATTATGATAATTATTTAAGGTACATAAAAATACACACAATGCTTTAAAAAAAGTGTGAAAATATTACAACAACAAACACAAAAAGAATTAAACACCAACTTTGTATTCCACTTGCGTGTTTATTCGTTTGGCTGCGAACTTGGCTATAACAAACACACAACAAATGTGTGAGAAAGAAGATAAAATAAAATAAAAAAAACGAAATGCTTCCAAAGAAATAGACGTACGTATAGCTATATACTAACTAACTTTACACAACGCGTGAACCGGGGGAGTGTCCGCAAGCGAGCGCTATTGCCAGCAGCTGCTGGAAATCTTCTTTTGCGGTATATATGTTTTATTTGCTAAGTTGATGTTTGTTTTTGGCATAGAGCAAGTGAATTGTCCAAAATCTAGATAAATAAAAAAAACGGAATCTCGTTGGAACCAAACCAATTCTTTATTACCTATCCCTAGAATCCATCATAAATCTAGCTGTGATTTATTTGTTCAAATTGTATGATTTGTTTTTCTTTTTGTCGTTGTGCGTCTGGCAACAATCACAAACATTGCATTTTAATTAGAACCGAACAAAACAAACATAACTGCCAAATAGGAAATATGATAAATGGCACTAAACACACACACACACACAACTAAAATACTCAAATATTTTCATTATTTGAAACAAAGAGGTTTCTCTCTAAAAATAAATTTTATGATTTGGCAGTTGCTTGCGGAGCGCGCACGATCCACCGTAACCATATGCTGCGCGTCCCCCGTTTCTCGGGGGTGTAAATCAAAAAAAAATAACAACAAAATAACCGCCATATAATTGTGTACATAATTACATAAATTATTTGAATATTTAAAATAATATATTATATATAGTATGTATACTAAAAAATCACAAAAAACACTCACACTTGCATTAAATTAAATATATATATAATACAAATATAGATTTAAAAGAAGGACATTTAGAAGTGACACACAAAATCGATTTCGATATACATTATTAAATATATAGTATATATATATATATATATAAATATATTATAAATATATTTAAATATATATTAATCACTAAGCAACACGGGTGTAATAGTTTTTATGCCTTATTGTATAAGTTGTAAAAAATATGTACAAGCTATTGTATCCGTAGGTGTCGCGCTAACCATCACGCTCCCAACCCCCTTCCCAATTTCCCATACGATTCTAACGTTTGTTCCAGTTGCCACTATATGCGCGTGTGTTTATCCGTTTTTCGTTCTTGTTGTATATTCCCCGTAAGCACTCTAATCAAACCCCACATCCTCTATTTTAAGTAAAGAAAAACAAATGCACGCGTTATTCGTACTGCCGACCCCCGTACACATCTACACTAAAAACAAAGAACACACACACACACAAAGTATAAAAACAAAACAGATCTAGTTAAGTGCCTACATACAGAATGGGGAAATAATAATAATAATTATAATTATAATAAATTTTGTGTGGTGAATAATGTTCAAATCGGTAATAGACAATTAGTCCTTGAATTATTTATAGTATAGATCTCGTGTTTAGTGTTTTTTGTTTGTTTTTAATCAAAACCACTGTGTGTGCGATTCAGCGCCCCCATCTCACCTATTCTTCTGCCCCCTAGTGGGGTAAGTTTATGGCAGCAACAGCATTTTCGTGGAAAATCTCGGGCTGTGTCGTTTGTAAAGCAGAGCGCCACTAGTTGATTGGAATTTACAAAAACCAATACACACCAAAAACCACTAGCATAGATATAATCTAGAATTGCAAATTTCTCCAGAAAAACACACACACACACAATGTTAACAATATTCTTATAAACAAATGCGCACTTATATTCTTCTCAACAATGGATAAAATGACTAAATTGTATAAGAGCACCCAAAATTCCCAAAAAATATATTAAAAAACACGTTCACACTTACTCACCAACTCATTACATACAAACACACACACAGACACATTATTAATAAAATAACAAACATATTATATATACTTTATTATTACATAAATACTATATAAAAATGAGAAAATGTAGTTAAACCAAGAATTACTAATACCAACAACACAAAAAAATACAAAAAAAAAACAAATTTCAAAATTAATTTCAACAACAAAACAACTGTACCGATAAAAACACCGACGACAAGAAATTAATTAGAGACAAAAGCTAAAACACACACACACTAACACTCTGACACACACACAAATTACACATTTACACACACACACACACACACAAACAAATGATAATATTGTTACTATGTATAATGTTTTGACCAATAAACAGTTGATTTAAATATAGTTTTATTTTATTATTACATAATTTCGCTTGGTGACGGTGTAACTTTTCTAGATAGTAGTATATTTTTTATATTTTCCTCGTAAGGATAAAATAAATATGGTGTCGTTTGATTTGCTTATTATAATCTAACCCCCAATTTTCACAATTTCCACTTTTCCAAAGAACAATTGAAAATTAAATGACCTTACTTTTTTTTGCAGAGAAAAACTGAGCGGCAAGAAATAAACGGCGTTCACAAACACACTTAAATGTATAGACGAAGTAGTGTTCTCCCTTGTATAGGCGCATATGCTGCTGCCCGGCAACAGAACACATTTTAGCGCAGCATAAATTAATAATATAAATATTGTTAAGTTTCTTTCCGTTTTTTTTTGTTTGCTTTAATTTTTCTTTACATTTAAGTTTCACAATATGTAATAATTTAATTAAATTACACACACACAAAACACAAACACACAGAATTTCTACACAATTTAACAATTATCGTTTATTAAAGTTTTTTTCCAAATAGTTTTTTTTTGTTTCAAAATTGGTGGAGTGAATTTTCTTTCACATAAAATTGATAAAATCAGAGATAATTTAAAAAGCTAATAACCTCAACACTTATAATAAAAAAATCCATAATGTTTAACATCTATTACAAAAACAATCCAAAATCAATTGTAAAAGTAAGACAAATACGCTAACAAACTATTTTTAAACTTTCATTACCTAAAGAAAAAAGGTTTTACTTAAAACATAATGTCGGTACAATGTTAATTAAAAAAAGGTGTCTATATGTACACTTCCAAGAAATCGTTTTTTTTTTTTAAATAATAATCTTTCGAGGTTATCTTCTGTTGAGATTATCTGCTTTTGAGATTGTCGGATTTTTTAGATTATAAGAGCTTTAAGTTAATGTTTGTTTCTAAGGATTTATGGCAGAACGAAGTCCTTCAACATATTATCTTTGACTTGGTTTTAGGATCTTCAAGAACATATCGAATAGCCAATCAATTATTTGAATTTATTGATACATACAAAATCTTTTTTTAAAGCTTTATCTCAGACAATCTTAAATACAACTGCAAAGGCGTCTATTCTCGAGTAGATCTGTTTTATTTATGTATACCTAAATCTACATAGGTATGATATCAAATGTAATTTTAATATTTAAAATGTTATGAAGGCGTCCTAAATATAATAAGCAAAAAAAACGTATTTGCTACAACGCAACGGTCAGCAACGTCGTAATGCATATATAGTATATTATCTAACGAATTTTTAACAAACACGTTGCTGCGACGTTAAAATGCCATAAAGCAAGATATGAATTATGTCAATGCAATTAGACCTTTCAAGTGTGTTTATACATTCATTTTATTTTTTTTTATTTATGTGCCCATTTTTTAGGTACTAATTATTTTTTCGGAGGATGTTTTTTAATACCTTCTTTAATATATTATATATAATTTTTATTTACATCTTTTTTGGTTAGGCGTAGTCAACAGAAGCAGATCTGGGAAGCTTTTTGAGGTAAGATACACGTTGTAAAAGTACTATAACTAAGTCATATCTTAAAAGCCAGTAAGAACCGAGGTAAGAAATTCACACAAAGGACGTGTTTTGTATAATTATTTATATTGTACAAACAGTAAAAAAATAGAATAATGGGAAAAATAGAATATTGTTAAATGAAAAAATCACACTTGTAAGGTTTTAAAAAATGTATGTTCTTTGCTTATTATATTCATCTTATTTATGCATAGCGCTCGCTCGTAGGGTTCGCATTTGACAAGCCTGTGTATGCCAAGCGAATGTTGCAGATATCTGTTACATTTCAGGGGAACCGCCATATACCTGATTTTACGTAGAAAGCTGGCTTATTATGTACAAGATAACGACGGTATTAATATTTTTGATAAGTCAAAGCGGAATTTTACTTGTTCATAAGTGCAGAAATGCAGCATCAATGGTCCAGTCATCAGTCAAAACTATTACCTATTTTTTATGCGTTCCTTGTTGCTCAAGGCTGGGTTGGATCGTTTGGGTCTTTTGTTGCTTCAACGTCTGCCATTTAGCAGCATTTTGTTTCCAAAAACACAGACTGAAATGTTGAAAGAGAAATCACCTCGAATAACATATCCACATGATTACCATTATCATAAGCACGCCAAATGTTAAAAAAACAAAACGACAGATCAATTATATCGTTCCACGTTACCAATGGATTAATTTATTTTTATTTAACAAACGTAAATCGTGTAGAACGTAGAAGATTATTATTATTTTTACACCCCATAAAAACTATTTTTTACTTAAAACCACACCCTATCTTAGTGGATATTTTGCCGGGAAAAATGTGTTGTGGGCAACCAGAGTGAAAATATCCTGCCTCACTTACGACCCTGTATATATTTTTTGAGGGACCACTTGTAGAGTCTGTAGAGATATGTTTCCCGTAATTATTTTCAAACAAATACCACTAATTAATATTCGCTAGTATTTTATGCATACATTTTAATTTGCTTTGGTCCACTTATTTTTAATTAATTTAGTACTTTCAAGAAGACTTATCTAACAAGCAGAATCCTCATCCGGATAGTTCAACAATAATTTCAAATCAATTCCATGTTGTTGCCACTGACTGTACACACAATTTGAAACCATACCATTAAACGAACTCATTCGCTCTGTCTCTCGAAAAAGTCAGCGCACGCGCATGTCACCAACTTCACGCCAACATCTCTACTACAAAATATTTTCAATTCAGTTGATTTTGAAGTTTTGTTGCGTGCGGTTATACGTTTTTTTCGCTGCGTGTTATTTTTTGAATCGCTCGTGTGCGCGCGTGTATGCGTGTGTGTATGTGTACACTTTATTCAAACATTAATTAATACTTGTCTTATTTGTGCGATGTCCACCTAATTGGTGTGCATCAAAAGGCGTTCGCGCAATTGACTAATGTTCGGTGATAAAAGTGCATAACTGAAAATCACCACCACCTGTGAGCAGCTTACAAACGTGTGGATTATATATTTGTCGTGAAAGCCGCCGTCAAACACACACCAACACAACTACAGGTGAGCCCTCTATAAACACGTACGACGCGATCATGATCACGTTGGGCGTTGACCAGCTCCGCGTTGCGCGTTTATGCCGCTGCTGCACTTTTGGGGCTGTGTAAAGTGCGTTTATCTAGCATCTACTTCTTGTGACGATTTCAAGTGTACTTTGATTGCATCGTGGACACCTGCGCAATGCAATGAGATCGCTTAAACGAGCGCTCGCGCGCGTTGTGACACCTGTGGAATGCAATGGTGGTTGGGGCGTGGATCTGCGTTTCGGTGTTTTGTGTAAATAAATACATTTTAATCGGTCCTAAATATATCCTAATGTGCCAGTTTGTCTTAGAATGGTCAACGACTACAAAACATGGTCATACTAGAGCATGTTTATGGTTTTTAATTAATGAAACCACGGTGCGCGTTTAAAGATTATTAATTCACACGACGTCCATGTTTTTTAGGTGTATTCTATAGTTTGTTTGTGTGCGTGCTTGACTATGTATGTGAATGTTTACGTCACCCACCTTATTCTTTATTGGTGTATGTTTTTAGTTGTCAAACGGTCGTCTCTGGATTTCAGTTTCATTTTAATGATATGTTCTTTTTTAATAAATTATATGTATTATTATTTTAGTTCAATTGCGATGAGTCAAATTAAAGAACGTTTGATCGCTCCCAAGTCTGCATGTGTGTGTGTAAGCGCATGAATCATCACGAGAATGCGTATTTAATGTTAGAATCTAGATGAGAGACTTGCTTAATTGGACACATGCACGGGTGTAGTTCATCTTGGACGATATACTTATACTGGCTTTAAAATTGTTTTGGAAGTGTTAATTAGGTGTTTGTGGATTTAACATCATAAATATAAGTAAAAAAAAACTTTTATTTTTAGGACCCCATAACACAAATAAAAGTCATATGCTAATTAAAAATGAGCTAAAAATATGTATACATAATACATATAAAAAAATGTTAATATTTTTTGTGACAATATTTTTCAAGGGGTCAATTTTTTTGTGTACCAATGTTATTTGTATATAGTAGCAATAATAAACATAAACACATTATGTATATTTTTTTCACGATTAATTTGGACCTTAAAACAATATTATAAAGCCAGAAAATAACAAAACAAATATCAAGAGACATTTCTGAGCAATACGACCAAGAATTAATTAATTAGCAGAAGCAGCGTTTGCTATTTAAATAAAATACAAAAAAAATCTAAAACTTTTCTTTGATGTGATAATTAAAACGTTAGCCTCTTCAGAAAATTTGGTGCAGTGCAGTTAGCGCGAAAGGATTTTCCGCCAAGCAGCATTCAGACCGATTGAGACATAGCGCGATGACTTTTTAATTTTGAAATTTGATTTTTTTTTATAAAAATGCGCGAAGCGCAAAGGTCATGCACGCGCTTGCGCGTGCTATATGCTTTTCTGGATATTAAAATATTATCAATAACCTTTAAAAAAACCTCGAAAACGGGCATTTCAGTTTCGCGCTAAATCATATCGCGCATTTTCCTATTGCGCTAGCTATACGAACCCAAAAATTTAATTCATTTCTTTACCCAAAAATAATGACAGGATAAAATATAATTACAATTTTAATTTTAGATAAACTGAATTACATGTACACGGAAAACCATCCCTTATTCACTTCAAATGCTTTAACATTTCCAACTTTGCGCCACCCCTTGAAAAGTTTGCGTCTTATATTTTCTTGAGACGAGTTGTCTCCCGATTATCAATGATGTAAAATGATGTAGCTCCCACCACAGGAAAAGGGATGTAATGAAGAAGAAATTAAATTATCCTCCAGCAAGTAAATTAAAAATAAACATCTTTAGCCGTAATTACCCAATAATACATTTGAGTCTAAAAATAGAACACAGGGCGTTTAATTATTTTGTTAGTTACCTATTAAAAAGTGTTGGTATTATGAATTATGTTTTCAAATTTTAATTACCGCCCAACAAACCTTCAAATTTGCTGAATATCATTTTTAAGCATTAAATTAAGTTTAAAAAGTTAAATATAATATATTGTTATATGAAACAGAAACCTGTATGTACAATATAGAAGTGGATTTACAACCCCTAAAATAAAATCCCTTCGAATTTCTATTCCTATATTGTTATGTTGTGCGAACTTCCTCAGCGTGTGCGATTAATAGGTAAAATGATAAATGTGTCCCGTGAGAATGTATTGTGTGTTTTATGTAAATTGAGTCAACACATGTTCGTCTAGTATATACACATATTTATGGGGCACCGGTGTAGTCTGCATTTAAAGGTCTGCTAAACCATGCTTGATTCATCTTTTACACACACACACATACGTTTAAGTGTACTCAAAGTAATTATTTAAATGTGGCTTTTATGCTGAAGTTTTTCCAAATGCTTATAGAATACATAAACTCAATTATTTAGAAATCAAATTAACACTACTAACTTATAATAAATAAGGGTAACATAAAATTATGTAAACACCATTGAATACTATACTCATCTCCACAATAAAATGATTTCAAACTATAACTGTAAATTAAAAGCTATAAAATTTGTAACACCCCATCAAACACATTGGCCGAATGCATTAGGTACATCTAATCTAGCTGGTCTCATTTACTAGATGTGCTGACGCACCGTGCATCTGTTTCATTTTTCAAATGATCTATCAGCTTTCGCAGGACCCCGTATGCTATGCATTTAATTAATATGAAGTTAAAATATTTTTGAATTTTATGCATATCCTTTTCATTGAACGTATATACCACCCTGTATCTACACACACATACTCCAGAGAGTAAATCTCGTTCACACAAATCAAATGGAATCGCATTAAAACGGCGCGGCGGTGGCTTTATCCTCGCGCGGGCTTCTGGCAGTAGATTTTGTAATGGTACATTCATATTTAAAACGGGTGAACCGGTGAATGTGTGCCAATGCGGTGCGTATATACAATACGCATATTTGTATATATATATATAATATATATTAGTATGTGTGTAATATGTATATATATATGTAGAAAAGGGCACGTGCACCACCGCCATGCCGCACACGTTACACCCTGAAGAGGGTTGCAAAAATACATCCAGAGTATTCGTATATAAGCACACGCGCGTGTCTAACCAGATGACAATAGGGCAGACTGAATACAGAAGCAACAACAACAACAAAACGTGTTTGTGCTATACGGGAACGAACGGGAAGTGTACAAATTTTTGAAATGATATACAAATAATGTCGAGCACAGACTGTGCAAATAATATAGCTATTTGAGGATACTTAGCTGTTTTGGAGTATGTTTGTTTAAAATGTAATTGAGCGAATATAAGAGATAAGAAGTACATTTTTCTTATAAATGTTTTTTTAATTTGCATAATGGACTCGCAATCTGTATTTTGTTTTGATTTATAATCTGAATAAACTGTATCAAAGCAAATTATTTAAAATGAATATAAATGAATATAATTGGCTTGTAACATGTTTACTTATTATTTTGAACGGTTAACGAACTTGAATGAATTTTCTTTCGACTGAAGTTCATGCAAAACATGTATTAGCCTTTTGCCTTTCTTCTTGGTCCAAAGTTCAAATAAAAAACAAGATAAATACAACAACTAAAATATTTTTATTTTATTTTTTATACATTTATTTTAAAATCATTAATAACGTTCATTTATTTTCGTTTTATATCTTGACTTTTTTGTTAGAATAACTTTTATTTTAAGTGTAAATATTCCCGGATGGTCGGTCGAAAAGGTAAACAAAATTCTTGTCAACGACTATAAAAATATATTATTTCTTTTAAAACACCACAAACCAAATTAAAAAACACTAAACTGTATAGTAATTAAATTTAAAACTCTCGGCACATCCTCTGCGTCAATTAGCAGAAGGAGAAAATACTCCCATTAAACAGTTTATGTTTTTAAGACTGTGTATTAAGCCTTTCATGTTTAATCCCAAGAAATTATGTCGAATTAATTAAAACACACTAATGCTACGCTAATATAAATTATTCATTTAAAAAACGGTTTATCAGCTGTTTCGACACGTGCTCGTTAATCACGGACGCATCATTTTCGCGGCGTAATTGCCGGAAAACTCAAGATGAATATATATATACATATATACTCCGATGGATAGATACATATACACACTCATATATATATATACGTTTTCTCATAGAATTTAGAATTTATTTTTAAACTCAAATGTCAAAACAAGCACGAGTCTCTTGTATATATATTTTTTGTATACACAATACATATACATATAGACTTAATATACGACACTCTGTGAAAATAACCCGAATAGTACTTCAATCAGTCGAGTCTCGAGTCTTTCCATCTTCTATATGGGCGTACGCGCAACAATGCATTAGTTTATGCGGTGTATTTAGTATACCTACTAACTATTACGAGGTTTATAATCTAGCCAATGTATATGTCTGTTAATCGACTTTCTTAGCGCGTGTTCTACACACAAATTACTAAAAACCACACAACATAAGACATATGGCATTCCCAATGCACAAATATACTATATGTATGTTGCCCATATATTTATGTTCACATTTGTGGTTCTTATGTGAGTTATTAATATATATTTAGTATATTTTGTGATGCGTTGCGATGGAAACGACTAACCCCGCGCCGTGACACGACGGTTGTGCTGTGTGTAATGTTATATCTATATCTAATATACCTGTATACTGAAAATGTTGTATATTGATGTATACACGCATGCATGTAATTTGAGCGAGGAGGAAAAGGAGGAGAAAAGTGTGCATAATTGGGTGCGTGTCCCAAATTGTTGGTTATATACAGAAGCACAAATATCACAGGTGTGCTATATTGTTGCTTCTGTTTGCACTGGTAACTAGATATTTCGATTATAAACAAATTATTAAACAAAAATATCAAAATATTTGAATTAAAAAAATGTTTAAAGCAGTTTTTTAGACGGGCACTCCACCCGCATTTCCTAACTGGGCTAGGCTAGGTTATACTTTAGAGAATATGCGATATCTTATAATGTAGGGACTTTCTTTAAAGTTGTTCTTCTAGAAAACGTTCCCCTTAAATACATTTTAACAATATAAAATTAAAAACATTTACTTTTTAACTATAAATAAGAAAGGTTAAAAAATATTTTTTAAAAGCAAATTATAAAAATATATTATTTTTTTTAGTTCCGTTTTTCCGTAGTTTTTTTAGAAGTCGTATGTTCCAAGTTTGAGTATGATCGGATAAATTGAAGTGGTTTAAAAATGGTGTCAAAAGATATATCGCTCGTCATATATTACCAAATAAAGTAAAAGGAAATCTGCTTCAAGAAAGACTTTGCAACTAATAAAATTCATCCAAAGATAATATTGTTGCGTTTATAACTTATCTTTCTTTCAGATAACTATTTATTCGAAAGAAATAGATATATCATATACAAAAAAATAATATTCTTGTCTCTTTATTTCGCTTCTACTTGATTTTCGCATGTTTATCTCTCTCGAAAGTTCATATTTTTTTGCAATTGAGTAAAAATTGGCTTTGATCGAATTGCAATAAATGCTTAAGGAAACATGCTCTGAAGCCATTTTGCTCTTCGTTTTAATTTATTTCACCACTAAAATCTTTGATTTATAATAACTTATACAAAGCCATAAATAAATTTAAAAATTACGTTGATTTTTTAAAAATATTGTCCAAATATTGTTTGAGTTTAATTTATTGGCAAAATAAAAAAAACATGCATGGCATTCGCAGCAAAACAGCTGTTAGTTCAGTGATTAAAGTAAATTTCAAACCGCAAATAGCATGGTGTAAACTAATGCGGCACCTTAAATATTTTTTTTGAATTCGTATATCTTCTGATCGGTATATAGCGGTACACAATAACAGCCGTTGCGCGCGCCGGTCACACTAAGTGTTTTTTATGATCCCAATCGAATGTTTTGGCGTATATATATACGTATTTCCGTCGACGGACGCATGGCATGGAATAGACACAAGCACAAGGGCTACCAGAGCAACGAGGGTTGTATGCAATAAACGCTATTGCATCGGAAACAATGCAGTTTGTGTTTGGTGTGTGCATGCAGATGTTTTATGCTGAAATTCGAACACACGCAGAACGCAGCCACCGCATATATTCACTGAAAAACCACTTCAAAGGTGCGATAGGAAGTTAAAACGAACCGTATCGCACTCGGCTGCCGTGATGTTTGGGTTATTTTTTGTTGTTCACGTTTTGTTCGAATTCCATGGTTTTTTCTTCTTTTTTTCTATTAGTGCGTCAAAACAAAACAAATCGGCAGTGTATTCAGGAGAATATGTATACAAAATACCTTTACCTTATTAACGTACATTTTATATACTATGTATATGTATGGTATGCGCATAACTATGCAAACACACGCAAAGGGTTGTTTACATTTAACCCTATATATACATGACATGGCATTAAAGTTTTCCATATTCTATTGAATATACTATAAATATAAAAGAATATATAACCTACAACTATACTCGTATATTGACGCTATATGGAAACCCATCAACTGAGCGAACGACCGTCTCAACTGTAAAACTAAAGGCAGTGCTCTCCCTTGAACTTCATAAGACTAGTTCAATTGAAACTAGAAACAAGCTAGGACTTTTCATTTACTTTCATTATAATATAAATTGTATGAGCTACAAAGAAAATCGTTGAATTTAATAATAGTCTCGATGGAACAGAGACGTTTTAATTGATGTTTGCTTTCAATTAGTTCGACTATATGTACTTTATGATTATGTTCAATCAAGATAAAAGGAGCGTTGTATCGAGGATGCAAATAGACAATGCAGTGTATATGCCTCTGTTGTTAATAATAAAGTTGTCCATTAAAAAAACATGTGATCTGTAACGACGCGCTTGACTGACCAATGACCATCGTTAAACGTTGAAATTGTAATTTATTCTCTTTTTATTGAATTTCCAATAACGTACGGTCAACAAACTTAAATATAGCAACTGCTTATTTATGCAATTGCAGCAGCAAAATGGTTCTTGCAAAGGGGAGCACCGCACGTAGCGGAAAGGGCTCGGTCAGGTATTAAATATTTAACAGTGTGGGATATTTTCATTATTATATATTTTATTATTGATAAGTGCATTTGCTTAAAATTTGTCAATTTAATCATTGAAATAATATACTGCATTTTATGAAGTTATAATATATGAGTTTGCGCTCAAAACTCTCGATAACATAATTATTTAATAATAGGTTTGTTTTTCGCACACGCCGCTGACTAGCTGGCACGCGTTACTTAACATGTAGCATATATAAGCGCGCCTCCCTAATGTAATCGTCACAAATCGCAGTGAATTAGATTAGTATACGGATTTCGGCATAATGCCACACAACAAAAGGCATATTTTCCTCGAGCACACATCGCGTCATAGGTGATGGCATCGAGGGTTGCCTCGTGTACCTCATCACCCTCGTTCGGTGTGGTGGCTCTATAGGGCTTTTTCATATATTATACCATTTTCGGCGCGCAAATTAACCGAATTTAAAATACATTTCCAGAGCGCCAGAAAATAAGCGTTCATATGTATTTTAGAGAGGGGATGTTTTTAGCATTGTGTAACTTTTATAATTCGCGCGACTGGTTTTTGTATCAGTTTAGACAGTTCGTTTTGTATTATGTAAAGTTTAGGTATAAATATATATGTGAATAAATATACATGCCACTGGCTATATACATGGCACAGCGCACAGGGTGAATAATAAATTGATATAACTGCAATTTGTTGTTTCATACTTTAAAAAAAATGAGTTTAAAGAAAACCATATTTCCGAATGAAGTTAATTTTAATTCGCATAAGAGATTAGCAAAGTTTAGTTAAACTTTTTAACTAATTTTGAATTGTTTTCTTTTCAAAACTTAAAGGCGACATTTGTATAGTTTTTTTTATTTTGTTTCTTATTGAAAAATCTTTAATAAATCTTCATTATTATGTTTTAAAGGAAATAACATAATAAATCTTAAAGAGTTTTTTTTATATAATGCTTTTTTTCAAAAATTTAAATATGGTAATTTTTTAAGAGGAAAACCATCTCACTACCCTAAAAAATGTGTAGAAACTCGCACGTACAATTTAATAGCCTTCAATAATAATTGTTATTAACGACTCTACCGATTTTGTAATTATGCGTGCCTGTCCGAAATCCATCCCCTATTTAACGCATCATAAACGCTAATGCCTCCGTTTAAATGTGTTGTTTTTATGGCTGCGTTTGATGCAATATTATAAAATGCGCGTCACTGTGCTACCCCCGCTAATACGAGCGTTAGAGAAGCATATATAATTTTTTTTTTAGGATATATGTGTATAGTATATATATATATATATATTTTACATGGAATATGCACCGACTCAATAAAACAAACAATTGTGTATATCGATACGGTGCAATTTAATGTTAAGCTATAAAATCATCCCTATAAACCCTTAATAGTGCCACATTTCCGGAAACGATTATCATTCATATAGTTAGAAAATTTATTGTTTGCTGCCCGCGGGATGTCATCCGTATGCATATAATATGCACTGCACTGAGTAATTATGTTTTTAGGTTCCATACAAGCGCCACATTTTTACTATTGTATGCCTATTGCGTATAGTTCGTAATTACGGAAGCACATGCCGCGTCGAAGCAAAGGCTTCATCATATATACAAAGAAAACAGACGACTCCCGGGGACTACGCCACACGCATTTTCATATAATGCGTCCGCTGGTTTGTTTACTTTGAGAGGCGCGACCAAGCCGTAGTTATGTTGATATTTATATTGGGTGCCAGATGATGACTTTATTGCGTCTCCGGGAAAATTTAAATAACACTGTCTATAGATTATCTGTCTGCGCTATCTTTCTAAGGATATATATATATATATATATATCGAGTGTTACCGAAGAACGCGTGCTTCAGGTCGCACGTGCCCGGTATAATCCCGTTCGATTCATGTTCAGTTCAGCTTTAAACAACAACAACGCCTTAATCCGTGCGCGATAAACTTGTGTCACGTGTATCACATTATTTATTGCCTGGACATTATTTTTAACAGGACATATACTATATGTATAATGTTATACTGTTTCTCGACAGGCAAAGCGATATCGATTATTATTTACGCTTGCTCGTTTTACCCCTCGCCCGGCTAACAGACTGCAGATACGACGCGACCGACGCGACGCACGCGTGCATTCATTAAGCCGGTGCATTATAGTCCTATTGTTAAGTTACGACCCGAAATAGTTCCAATGCACATTTAAGAGTCTCAAAAGCACGCATGTTCCTATCTCTAAGTCCAGAGACATGTGTTCGCATTTTAATTGCAGCACATGCAGAGTTTGCGCACGCGTACACACCCTCTGATGTGCCCATATGCGTTATGATGCGCTGTGTGCACTTCATTAAATTGCACTTAAGCTAAAATTTACAAATTTGTGTGTATTGAATTTCGGACATAAATTAGCTTCTTGTCAAATTGAGTGTGCGTGTGTCACTCCCTCGCAATCCACACATATTAGGCTCGTGTTTCCTGACACATTCTTACACACACTCGGTGAGCCCCGTTAAGTATATTACCAGACAAATATCCAAACATGTCGAAAAAACTTTAAAATTTTATATTTTAAGTGTAATATGATAGATATATGAACCGTCGAGACGGAATCGTCGACCAAAGAAAGGAAGTCATCCGTTTCTCGTATATCTCAATGCTCATAAAATAGACTATGAAATTTTAATGAATTCTGTTTATTTCTTCAAGTTCACAGGATAAATAAACAAAATGCTCGCGATCTGACGACGGTGTTTATGTTTATATTAATGCTGCAGTTCTGTGAATGCATAGTTGTACTATCTATATATCTATCTATATTATGCACGCTACTACCCGCGTTGTATATTTACTGACTCTGCCGGCGCGCATTTGTGGGTGTGTGTTTGTTTTATGTGTGCCAATGTGTTTTCTTATCAGTAATTCGAGCGTGCGCCTCGGCGACGGCTTAACGATGATTATGTTGACTTGGCGAGTCGAGTGCGAGGCTGATTTATAGATGGCACACGACCACGCAAACATATTGGATTATTGTGATTTCAAATAAAGTCTTCATATTTCTTTGGATTAAAAATTATAT
>JAAAKO020007492.1:0-19127 GCA_010015015.2 Bolitophila cinerea | reverse complement strand
TTTTGGCATTTAGTGGAAGGAGCTCATATTACGAAATATTTTTTTCCTGAAAAAGGGAAGAAAGGGATTTAAATTTAAAAATCATCCTTTTATAAAGTTTTTTTTTAAAAGTGTGGTTAACTCTAATGGCAGCAAATAATATAGAAATACCCCGCCTTTTTAAGCATTTGCCTGAGCTTTTACTACTTTTCATTCCCCGCTAAATGATATTCTAGATTTTGCGGTATGTGAAATTTTCTCTATAGTTATCTACTTTAAAATTAACGTTTCCATAAAAAACTAACTTAAAAATAATTTTAGATCGATTTTAACTTAAAACCCCTTCACTTAAGAAGATTTTTCCGGTGTGTTATTTTCATTTCGTTTTTGTTATTTAGGTGATGATTCAACGTGATTCGACCTATTGGCCAACTTAGAGAAATCGCTATCTTACACCTTTTTTACAATACATAAATCATAGTAAAACGGAGTACGTAAGCCGATGGAGGAGTGCGGAAGTACATACCTCAGAAAAGGAGTACAAATACTCCGATATATATATATATACATTATTACTATGAATTTGGTTATGAATATTTTTTTTGGAAATTTGGATTTATTGGATTTTATTTTTAGGTTTTTGTCAATTCGGATATTGATCCCAATCCTGATTATGAATACATTTTAGGAGCGATCGGATAAAATCCCGTATTTATAATTGTCGTATTTTTATTATTTAATTTTTAATATGATCATTTTTTTGTTTCTTTTATATAATTTTTAGATTTTTGCAATGAGGGATTTTGAACCCAACCAATTTTTTGTTATCATAAATAAATTATTGATACCAAAAAAAATGTTTGTAACAATAAATAATTTTTTGTAACCTAAAATATATTATTGTAAATTTTTTTTTTTTTTTTGTATGTGGATTATTATTATTTATTTTGGGCATTTTTTAGTGAATTTGATTTTTTTGGGCACACTTTTTTGTTAGCCTATATTATACTCGTATATATAGAGGTTCAGAGGGAATCAATCATCAGCCATCATCAAAAATACTAGTTTGTTACTCAAAATTTCATCTATTTGCCTTTAATAGTGGCTTTAAACCATTGAAATAAAGCACAATGGGGCCACCTTGAGCAAAGCCTGCGTTTTATGTAAACAGTAGTAGTTTTACATCCTCTCCTATACCTTCTAACAACTGAAAAATACAAATACAAAACAAATCTTGCTAACAAATATTTTTTCATTGTAACAATTTTTTTTTGAATCACACAACATTTTTTTTAAACTTAATTTTTATTTTTATACAAAAAAAATGTTTTGTCATATACAAAGGTAAAAAAACATGTTCATACATTTTTTAAATATTTCTTTTTATATAAGTAAGAAATTACATTTAAAGAGTTGTCACAGATAATTAAGTTTACAAAACGCTAAAGTTTCACACTCGTACTTTTTTAACATAGTTTAAAAAGTTAAAAATTTCAATTATTATCTCTTTTTTTAAAGTGGTACATTCCGGTTTGTTTTCAAAACTCTATTAAATGCTTGCTATATTATACAATCAATTAGTTGAGAAAAGTTAATCTTTAAAAAGTAACAATAAACAGCGGCATGTTCATTGTAAACAATTTTATGTGAATTTGCATATAATTATGTACTTATGGTTGCTACTCGTTTTGTGTTTACGAATAAATAAATTATATGTAAACGTATATCTTAGACCTTAGAGGATGTATACTTATATGTTAAAATTCATAGCTACGAACAAAACGGCCCTAATAATGTTTCTAACAATAATATTGGCTTAGATAATGTTTACCAAAACGGGTATACAAAAGCCACTAAGAATGCAAACTTTGATATTACATTAATAATACATATACAATATCAAAGAGATATGTTGAAAGTCAACATCAGATTTTTTTCTGTTTACTATATAAACATTTAAATTACCAAACGTTGATTTACTAAATTCCGACCTAAATCCAATAGATTCCATTCAATTAAAACTAGCGATAATAAATGCATTTAGATTTAGGTATAATTTGCATAAGTCAGAAACCTTTAAAACAAACCTAATAAAAATAAAACTATATAGAATTTACAGTTGAAAACCATTAGGCTTCGGATAAAGTAATATTAAATATTTTAACAAATTTTAATTGGATTTACTAATTTTTCAATATTTTTTTTGTCATTTTAGGATTGAGGTTTTAAATGTACGAAAATTACATTATTACCTCAGAAGTCAAACGCATAACGATGTTAAAAAATACAAACATATATGCGAGATGTTAGACTTTGTAATAATTTTATATTTACATCTGAAAATTAATGAAAGGAGGTTTCCATCAATTCAAAAAAATCTCATTTCGCTGTATAAGTTCATTAGATTTGAAAGCACTGTCCTGACATCTTCTTGTGATGCGTCTCATGTACTTTATAAAAAACAAACATCAAACATCAAATATTGTAGAAACTCAAGATAAACAATAAACATGCCAAAAAAAGAACTTTTGAAACAAAAACCTTGAGTAATCAAAAATGTATTAGCAATATTCAATGGGAATCGTTTGTTGAATGCAATATTTCATACAATAGCTGCTAAAAAATATGAATAATTTTATAGGTATTTTTTTTTGTTTAATTAGAATGTAAATATTAAAAACATGTGTGGTTCGGTGGCTTCCGGGTATCTTTTGCAACTATAGGTGTATAGGAATGGTGAAGTAAATTTTGGGTATAAAAACGTTGAGTATGTGTAGTTTCAAACAAATAGAGCAGTACTTTATATGTATTTTTATAACACTATTAATTTACATTAAAAAAATTACAAAATAATGAAAAAAATGTACCTAAAGTGTTAAAATAAATCGTGCCTTTTTGATCTATAGTGAAAAAAAATATGTTTTTGTAACAATGAGTTAATTTTTCTTACAATAAATATTTTTTTGTTACAAAAAATGTTACAATAAATATATGTTTGCTACCATTTTTAATTTGTATTACAAAAAAAATGTTACAAAAAATAATTATGGTAACATTAACACATAGTCATAAATCAAAATATTTGAAATAATTAGAATTACTAAAGAGTTGCAGCGCGTAACGCATAATCAGTGAATTTTACTCAAAAAACTATATTGTATAAAAAAAAGATAAATGACCAAATATGCCAAAAAATGACCAAATATTCCCTTAAAAGGCAAAATATATGGCCTAAAAAAGGAAAAAATTACCAAATATGTCCAAATATGCTCTAATTAGTCAAATATGCCCAAATATAATATTTTAATAAAAAAACATTTATGTGTAATGCAAAAAAGGATATGACTTCGCAAAAAACATGTTTTGGCATACTTTTGGTTGCCCTGTATGCAACCATAAACCATACACATAGTTTTTAGACTGTAATATATATTTTACCGTTAGTTTCTTTGTATTTCAATTTATTTTTTAAAGTTTAACATATACATTAAGAAAAAAAATAATATAATAATTAATATCTATAAATGGGACCGCAAAATTAATGGTTCATTCAAAATATTTAGTTTTAATACTTTCGGGTCGATAGTATAGTTTGTACCCGAACCCAGCTCTAGTGTTTACATAATTTCTATATATTGTGTTTCGTATATATAATTTGTTAAAAACCATATACTGTTTGTTTATATAACAGCTTTTTTGGAAGCCATTTTTAAGATTTGTAAATATTATAAAAACTATGATACATTTCAATTTTACATTTCACTAAAAAAATGTATTTCACTAAAAAAAACCGTGCTGTTAATTAAAAAAAAACATTTGCACTAAATAATAAATTATGAACATTTTATTCAATTGAAAAGTTCTTTCTGAAAGCTAAGGTCTTATCAACATTGATTTTCCAAAAAAATATTTCAACTAACACTAGAATCTCATTAATTAGTAATAATGCCTCACTTCAGCTTTGGTCTTATGAAATGTTATCGCATCTAAAAAACGAGTCTGTCTTAAACCCTTACATTGAACTCGTGCATTTGATTCGTGTAAATGAAGAAAAAATATCGAAATTTTTTTAGTCACGATTTGCCCTTCTCTTGTAAAATGAATGCAGAGTTATAATCCTGTATAATTCGTGGCTCTGGAATTGAGACAGAACAATATGTGCCAAAATACGTTTTTTTAAAAGTATTGTTCGTAAAACTATATAATACAATTTTCTGACAACAAAATAATATTTGGCTATTTATTATTATTTTACCATAGATAACAAATCCAAACTTAGTCCAAAATTAGTGCTTAAACCACATCTGCTTGATTTTTAGATTCCGGTCCATTTAGGATTCTGGTACAGCCTCCAACAGCACCCAGATATCGTGATTCTACCAAAATTATCTTTATCTTCCCCTAACGATAGCAAATATGTTTTTTAGAAAGCCTAAGGATGACAATGGAAATCTAAAAAGCCTCTCCTGATAGTTTAAATAGTAATTTCTGAGTAAAATATCAAAAATCTTACTGCGACTATAGATCTCAAAATAAACAAGTCCATCCAGTAATGTATAGAGTATCCAAACATCCATTTTTAAATATAGGAATTGGTTACTTTTTAGTCCTAAAACATACATGATGGTCTTTCATTAGTATTTTCAATACCTCGTCTAGACTATTAAGTAAAAATGTGTTTATTTTTTAAAATTTTAACTGTACCACACGATCATGGAATATAGTAGCCGTCAAGTTCTTAAGCCAGTACACCTTCGATAATCTAATCTGTGCGACTGCCCGCAGATATAGTGCGGTGTCAAGATCTGTGGCCTCTTATAGACTTTTCCAGGGTCAGAAATATTGTTTATTAATTCTGATTAATTCATTTATGTTTATTTTCAGTAAATATAAAAAGACTGAATCTGTATTTAGAAAATGGATCTACACTTTAAAGCTTCGCAGGACGTGCAGATACCTGTTTCCAAATATGGTGGAACGTCTCGAGAAGCATCTAAAAGTACGTGCTCAAAGACTGATGACTGGGATACAATCGAAAGTGCTCAATAACCGACAAACTGCGAAAGGAAGGCATCGCTTTAGATAATAAAGAATCATATTTTATCAGTTTATATGTGTTTTTAATAAAATATATATAAACAATTATATTATTATATTATTTATAATTTTATATGTTGCTCCAAAAGAACTGATCAAAGACGTCTTAAAGACGTCCTTTTGATACTGCTCTTATACTGTACTTTTCATACCAACGTTGTGAAAAACCGAAGAAAGGACATCTTAAAGACGTCCGTCTGATACCGTCTTAAACCGGTACTTTTAATTCCAAAGTCACAAAAAACATGGGCAAAGCAAGTTTTATAAAGTCTTTAAGACGTATTAAAGACGTCATTAAGACTTCTCGCTCGAAGATACCGTCTTAAGACCTTGTTCTTAATACCGTCTTAAGACCTTTTTGAGACCAATTTTTGATGCTTGGGTTTATGGCTGAAATTTAATTTTAAAGGTCTTGAGGAGGTACTCATTTGTAAGAATATATGACTCGCCCTCAACAGTTTTCAAAAGTTTTCGAAGCCAAACTGCCTCTGAATTCTGTGCGACAGCGAGCAGCTCACGCGAGTGAGCTTTCCATATTATATCGTGTACAAAACAGCTCTCTCGCCTATTGGGATCCTTCATGCTCACTAGAGGCGCTTTTTCGTGAAGGGGTTTTGACACTGATCTTTCAAACAAGTGTAATTTTGAGGTTATGTGTAAATATTGATGATAAGTTAACACAGATGTATTCACAAAAAATGAGATTAAATAAAAATTTTACAGTAGAGTGTCCAAATTTGCATTTACGGACCATGTACTGCTGGATTTAGCTGTTTTAAATGACCACCTAAACTAAAAAAAATCAGTATACTTCGCACGCATTTTCGGTTTTCTGCATACGCTCTATAGATACTTTACGCAACCTGTAAACCATCATACATCGCTATACGACACACTACACCGACGTTATAGTTATAGTTAAATACCTTAGAACGCCACTGTTGACTTTCAATGATAGCCAAAAAACTGAAACAGCCAAAAGCACTGTTTTTCTAATGGGCATCTGGAAAAAATTATCAACCACCCACGACCCACCCCGAGCTCATTATAAGAAATTTTCTAAAACACTCCCTCTTCCCTAAATGCTCAGTCCCCACATGTAAGTTGGGTGGTCCCTATCCAAATATGAAGTTTTAGTCTATACGACTAAACAGACAGACAGACATTATTCCTAATTTATATATTATATAGATGTACCTAGAGATTGATTAAATTTGGAGAATACAGTTTTTTACTTTTCACGAAGTTTTTTTATTTTATAAGTTTATTTTTTTAAGCAAAACTCGGACGCCTTCAATAATTTTCCACAATAACAAAAGAATGTAAACTGCCCGGGGAAATTTAACCAAAAGCTTAGAAAAATTAAATAAAATTTTGAAAAAACAAAAACCTAATAAATCTCTAAAAGATCCGTAATGTACCTGTACATAGTTTGATATTTAATAGATTTAAATTCGTTTTTTTAATATTTAATATTTATTATGTTTTATTTTTTTTTTGTATTTTATATTTTTTTAAACTTAATTTTTTTGGTTCGTTTATGAGATTTTTCGAGAATTCTTGAAAATGAATTAAATAATATTTAAAATATTTAAAATGATAACCATAATCGCACAAATATTCAGTTTACGCCACTTCGATCTTTAAGATATTGAAGCCAGCGCAAAGATGCATGTTCAGTGATGATTGTGAAAGGAACACTCTGAAAATAAGGCCCTATTTTTTAACCGTGATAACAGCCAAACATTCCTTCTCCGTGGTTAGATACTTTTTTTTCTTGTAAATCGGCTTTTGTAGACGCAGAACCGCATTTATACCCATAGAAAAATACCGTTAGGACCATAAACTATATTTATAGTAGTCAGGGTTGGCTAAGACCGGTGCTGCCTCTTAAATTATCTGGAGTCCAGAAATAGGGCTACTAGACTACCTACATACCACTACAAATGTCCGATCTAATTTGATCGATTTAAGATTGGAAGATACTTTATCCAAACCACTACTACAAGTTGGATCATCTAAATATGTGAAAACATTAAAAAAATCAAACAATATGATTCTTTAAAATTGAGAAATTGCCACTATTGGCAATATTGGATAATTGGGATTAACTATAACTTAAAAGAAATATCAATAATGGTCTAATCTTGCCGGACGCTTTATGGCGACCACTATTTGATTTATCAAAGAGCCGGTTTAATGGTGTCCGCATTGTAAGCATACCAATCTATTTCTTTGAGGTTACTCTTTAAAAGTATGGAAATACTTATAAATTTATAATCAAGGCCTCAATAATATAAGACATGATCTTCTGAGAAACTTCCTCGTTCCTAGCTGGATTTTTTTTCGAAATTCGTACTGAATATATCTAAACAAGTTAATGTGGGCATTTCTAATTATGTGATTAATATCTATCCAAAAAATAATAATATATAGTTGCGCTTCGCCATTTGGTGAGAGAGAGTGACTTTGCCAAAGTCTTAGTTGATAACTGTGAAAATTCAACAAAAATAACTGTTGTAACTGCGCAATGTGATTACAAGAACTGCTACTTTTTGGAAGCGACAGTTGAGACAAATATCGCAAACTGTCGTAAACTATCGAGGCGATTACATGGCAACTGTCGCCAACTGGTTCGTGTAATCGTAGCATAAGTTGTATAATGCTAAGTTCCCACCGGCGTCATTGATGTCAAATTTAAGCACGTATTTAGCACGCTATGATAACCATGTTCATTATTTTTGTTTTTTGACATTCTCGCTATTATTATTATGAAATGTTTGATTTTACAGTTACAAATTGATTGAATTTCTGAATTTCCTGCATTGCTATTAGAATATTGGCATGGAACGTTGAAATTTGGAAAGGATACGCATTGGGAAAGATTTTTATACCCTAATCCTATAGCAGTGTAGGATGTTAACAACTTCCTGACGACTGAAATATTGATTCTCATAGTATACAACATGTTCTATAAAATTCTTGTAAAATACCTTTTTGACCAAAGTTGAGGTCCACCTTATTAATTATCGATCCAGTAAAAAAAGTTTGAGTCATCTGTAGCATTTGGAAATGTATGTGGCGCATTTACAGAAAACATGTTTTTTCCATTCTGTTAAATAAATTTTCTGACCCATCAAAAAAAAAGTTATGGATGCCATTTTTAATTATTTATCAATGGCTATTCAGTAAAAAGAAATTAGTGTTCATCCACACCCGTTTAGCATTAGTTGTAAAGCATTTAAAATTGAAAAATCTACATTGTCATTGGGATATGATAACGGTTAATATGTTTTTACAAAATATGAAATAATTATGAAATGTTTATATAAATCTTTTTTATTTTTTTTTAATTATTTAAAAAAAAGGCCTAACGGCATTTAGCTACATACTACCAGACCAAAATAAGACAAAATACTGGTTACAGTCTTGTTTTACTATATGATCCAACATGTATAAAATTAACTGACAACACAGTTTTGTTGCAGAGTTTTAATCCTCCGAGATCTGCTCACAATCTCCAAAAATGGTAGGAGGTGGAGAGAGTCATGATGATCTGGACGTAAGGCTCCGGTCACCGCGAATAATGAAACAATTATCGCAAAATGAGAAAATTCCAAATTTAAGGTAAATGGCCTCGAAATGGAGGCATAAACAAAGTTCTAACAACCTCTGTGCCATGCCGCCGACCTAAAGCTTCCGCTTCGATGAAGAAATAGGTGAGGCTATATACGGTTTAAGTAAGTATAGTTTATACTAAAAAAAAATAGACAATTACGCATTTGTGTTTTTCGATAACCGAATTATAAATTACGCGTTCTCGCCATTTAATCTTTGTTTACTATCAAAAAACATTGTGAATCTGAACAGAAATAATAAAGAACAGTTCATTTACACAAAATCCCGAGCAAAAGCTTGTCGCCTGCTCGGCGCACACAGTGCTTTAGTACATATATTTATAAATATGTATAAATGAAAATACAAAACCATGTTCTTTGAAGCGTGCGCCAGAAAGCGACGCTTTATTATCGTTCACCAATAACATAAGAAATCGTTATCTTTGCACTTACAAATATTATTCTACGTTCGAATGACGACTTTTTTTATATTGTGAACATAAATACAAAGTTTAAAATATCAATATTAATAATTAAAATGTGCTAGCTAAACAGTCTCGCACGTATATGAATCACCTTGTGTGCGAGTCTGCACTCTCGACCTGGTACTAGAATAATTGGTAATCGCGAATTTCTCTCAGTTTCGTAGAGCCGTTACAGGTGGCAAGATCACTTGAAGTTTGTGTCGCGCTTATAACCCATAATATCGCGATTTACTTTCGATCAAGATATAAATATATAAATGTTCTAAGCTATATTATATAAAGCGAAAGGTATCGTTATGTTTAAATGTTATTAGTGTGATCAATAAAAAAATTAAAAATAAATAATCAAAGTGATAATAATTGTGATTCAATTGTGCGGTTTGGCATTATTATATATATTGTATTTATCGTTAATAATATAATGTCATTAAAAAGTGCAATCGGAATATCAAATTAGTTTATCTATACTCGTATTTTCTGTAGAATTTATATATTTTTTTTATAATGAATGCATTTTAAGAAAACAAATAATTGTATATCGGACATGTGATCTTGAGACATCCAGAATTGGACTAAAAGTTAAACGTACACCTACAACACATAACATAACGTCGTCGACAACGTTTGTCGTCAGTTGTCGCAAAGCTAATTAAAGTTACGAATCTGTGCTTTCAGCACGTCATTATTTCATGTTTCGATTATCTTAGAGAATTTTAATTTAGCAGAATTATGCATTTAAAATAATGACCGTTACCTTTGATTCAAGTTTATGTGTAAATGACCGGCAAACAACAAGCGCATGTCTGTACTCTGTACCTATATATACTATAACTCTGTATAGGACTTAGAGATTTAACTAATAATAAATTTTATATAATTTATAATATGTATTATGTATATACTGGTGTGAACGCCTAACTCTGATATTTTTCGGACCGCCAAACAAGGTCGCAATAGTCTTGAGCGTATACTTTAAATTGTTCAATTTGTATGACTTAACCGAAGGTCTTTATGTAGAGTATAAGCAACAACAACAATTATCGACGAAGGTATTACGCACTTAGCGAAAATCGTATGTCGATCAATATATATATTGTTATTGCAAAAAACCACATATACAAATAATAATAAATGCGACATACATTATTTCTCTTTTTCTCTCTTTGCATTCGATGTTTATATTTTCATATATTAAAATTGTATTATAATATAATATAATTGAATTAATTCCTTTTTTTATAATCAAACAGCATTACTATCGAAAACAAAATGAATTTTATTAATCTAACCCAAAGATCATAAGAACACTATTTGTTCAAAAAATAATAATAATAATAATCGCGCCAAGTGATTCTAGTGCAACTAAAATTTAATTATATATATTTAAAGAACTATGGCAAAGCTGCACACGATGTATGCTTCCATTGTGATGTTGCTCGTGGGAATTCAACTGCAGTGCGCCCACGCAAATAACAGCACATTGTTTGCACCTCTGATCAACAACTCATCATCGACAGAAAGCAATTTTCCAGTTGAGAAATCGCCAGACGGAAAACCAATTGCAGATCCACAATTAAATCATGTTGCACCGACCCATGCTATTATTATTACGTCAACCGAAAAGGTTTCCAGTACAACGGGTGATCCACAGGAGCTGCTGATACCACCCGCAGAAGTGAGCGCCAGCATTGCACAGATGAATAATGTTTCACATAAAAAGGGTCAGATTATCATCAGGTAAGAAAGTTGGTTTTTGTTAAGTTTTCAATGTTTTCTTATACAACTTGTTTAAATATGGGATTTAGTGAAGGATCAAAAAACAATTAGTGGTATCCCCAGTTTTTTAATGATTTTGGTTCGATAGGGGTTTTAGTTTCAATTTATTAATTCTTTTTTCATAGGTAAACCATGTTTTACATGATTTTTAGGCGGCATGTTGTTTTAATCCCACTGACTGTCAATTAATATAGGAAAAGAATGTTAGACTTTCATACAATAGAATTTCATGCCATTTTTTATGTACTATTATTTACACATGCTTATGTTTATAACAATCAAAAGGTTGTCATGGAAACAAGATAATAAGTGGCGGGTGTCCTTTTTTCTGAGGTCCGTAATTTTTTTGGTGCTGGAATTTGAATATTACATTTTTTTGCTTCCACCAAATTAATGGATCCTCGACGATTTCGGTGAGAACATAATTGCCTTATAGCGACCCAAAGTGTCGAGAGTTTTTGTTGTTGTTGACAAAAGTTCCATTCAAATTATGTTTCAACAAAAGCGGTGGCTTCGGCTGTTTTCAAAGAACTTGCAATTGTTTTGATTTTGTTTTTTTTTAAGAAAAAAAAATACCACCAGTATTTTTTGCAGAAAATTAATTGCTTTGAAAAATGTCGTAGCAACATTTTCTTAAAATTTAAAAAAAACTCCATCATCTTTCATATATTTTTTTAAATTGGTTTAAATGCCGGCTAAAAGTATTAGCACAGAATTTAAAGTAGGATATGACCAAGAACGATATATATATATATTGGACTCGGCGTTTGAAAAATGTCAATGTATACTTGAAAATAATTTTGTCAGAGAAACTTGACGTTTCTTTATACAAATTGTGGGCAACTTATGACAGTTAACTTGTGTTTTGTCTCTCTCTCTCTCTCTCTCATTGATTTAAAGGGACCTGTCATAAGATGCCTAAAATCTGACAAAAAATTCACATACCCCGTCTCCACGTTTCTCCGGGGATATGGCTGACATTGCTAAAAATAGTAGCAGTTGAGTATTGAGCTAATGAGTTTATAATGAGCCTATAGGTTTAAGTATAACATTAAATATAATATTATATTTTGTCTTTATTGAAGGCAAAGACTTTTAAAATTTATTATCGCTTTACTTATTTTAATTTGAATAATAACAAATGATGATATTTATTATGTAGATTTAACCGCAATATTAGGTTTCAGCGACGGCTGACGGCTCTGTCCTCTACTTTGAAATGAAATGAATTGATATAAAATTCAATGTACAGTAATATGTGAATATTGAATTCAAAATTGAATTTGGTTACCTAAGTCCGTGGTGGGAAATTCCTATCATCGAATTTTTCTCTCTTTTATTACTTGACAGCCCGCTGTCGGCGTTATAATAAATATTTTAGTTATATGTTATATTATACTAGCTCTGTGCTCGTCTTTGCTCGGGAAAATCTATTAAGTTTTAGATAATTCATCAGAAATATTCAATTCAAAGGTTTTTTAAATGTGGGTATGAATTTATATCACAGTAGACTTTCCGTCCATGGACGATGTCTACAAAACTATTTTGATTAACTTAAGTCTGTAGATCATGATGAAGAATGTCGTCATCCATTACATCTTTATACGACTTTAATTCGAGGAGACTTCTTTGAAAAAGGCTTGTCTTCGGGCATGTCTAAAAAACTATGTATTAATTACCTTGGGATGTTCCTAATGTCCGTAAAAGAATGAATTTATTGTTTTGTTCTTGCCTAACATATTTTATATTTATAACTGTAGATAAAAAATCTTTATATCTTTCTATACTTCTATCTTTCCCTCTCTCTGTTTTTATATCTTTCACTCTCTCAATTTATATTTCTCTCCTCTTTTTCGCTTTTTTTCCTTACTCTATTTATATAGCGCCCTGTTCTCTCTCTGTCTCTCTATTTCTATTTCTCTCACTCAACCTTAATTATTAGGTGATGCTAATCTTCTTATGTCTTTTACGAAAAAATACCCTTATGACACATTTAGCATTCGGTGGGATAACATAAGGTCAATGGGTATTATATCTGGTCAAATCGGACATAAAGTCCTTGGGCCTTATGTTCGAAAAGAAACGGACATAAAGCCCATGGGCCTTATTTTCGAAAAGAAACGGACATAAAGTCCATGAGCCTTATGTCCGTTTGTCCGTTTTGACATGGGCTTTATGTTTGTTTCAACCAGACATAAAGCCCATGGGTCTTATTTGAAGATTTCAGAATTTTTTTTGAAATTTGAAACATCAAAAACCAAAAAGGAATATTTTTTGAAAAACTTGTGCGGCTCTTTTTATTCTCTGGTAAATTATATTATACTTTTTGCTATAGTCTTTCAATTATCTATTGCTGCCATTTTGCTTGTTTTTTGCTTCGCATAGGCTTTATGTATGTATGCAATGAACATAAGGGCTATATGTCTGTTTTTTGGGATTTATGTCCGTTTCGTTTTGAACATAGGGCCCATGGGCTTAATGTCCGTTTCAACAAGACATAAAGCCCATGGGCCTTATGCTCGTCGGATTTCTGTCGTGGGTTTTCTGTCATCCCACCGTTGGATGCATCGGGGTATGCCGCGTATATTATACTTTTTATATATTTATACTATAATATTTTCTCCGTGTAGACTTCTTGTTAATTAAAAAAAACATGAGATGGAAAGTACTTGTTCCATCTCATCCTGCAGCCATATATTATAATTCAAAACTAATATAGTTACCGATAAATTCGTATTTAAATCCGTATATCTTATATAAAGTGGAAATCCTATAAAATACTACGTCAGAATGTGTCCACAAAAAAGTGTTAGCTCTTTTTACTTTGAAAAAATCTAATAATTGTACAGAATGACATTTTTTTGTGAACTGAATTTTGCGAAAAGCTAACGTTTTTTCCGACCATAAATGAGTTTTTTTGTGCATTTTTTCCACTTCCAAATTAGTTCAAGATGGCGGACGGGGTATTAATAGTTTTGATCTCACACCAGTGAGTTTATAATTGATTCAATTGATTTCTCTTTAACAAAAAAGTATATCAATTAAAATATTACTTGATTACGTGTATTTCCTCTCTATTTTATTTTAAATATTAATTTAATATGTTCGAATAGCTTCAGGTTCCGAATCCCGGGTCTGATCCTTACAAATGTTAAAGGGATTATTTTTATGAATAAAATTATTAAAAAATGATTCTTTCAAATACAAGAAACATTTAATCTGTTTAACGCTAAGGGAAATGAATTATTCAGCCAGGAGCTGAATAAGAGCTGAATAATACGGAACAAAATAAAAGTTTTCTCATCCAAATAATTTACCGTTTATTCAGCCAAATTATTTGATATTTTTTTAAAATCTTATTAAGAACTTGAATAAAAAAATCTTTCCTTTTAAAAAATATTTTTTTCCCAAAATATTATTTATTTTGGTAATATAAGTAAATGTATGTTATTAAGAAAAAATATTTTTTTAACATAAATAAATATTAGTTAAAAAAATTGTGTTACAAAAAAAATGTACAAAAAAAACACAAATACACAAATATTGTAATCCCAAATTTAGACAAATGAAGAATTTTGAAAAACTGAATTTTATAAAAACTTAATTCCAAATTGTTAAGTCAAATACTTAATAGTGGCCCGAAACCATAACTGATGTATTGATAATGAACAATGTTTAATTCGATTTTATTTGTCTTTGTCCCAACTGCAACTGGTTAGAGTTGATTTTCAATGACGCACCAATTTGCAGTATATGTATTTGCGAGAGTGATGCAAGAGCAAGAGATGACCAACAGACTCATCAGTTTGTTATGTTATTATTATTTTCCTCTTAAAAAGAAATATCTATTTTTAATAAATCTATTAATTTCTATAAATATTTATAAATTTTATGCACGTTCATTTGAATAATGGATACTGAATTCACACCGGTTTCCCGGGTAAAATCTTTCTTCTTCAATGTTGTTCTACTATATACATTGTCATTGCCAACTAACAAGAAAAAATAATTTGTCTATCAACTGAAATGTAGTGTCTTCCAGAGTAAATTTGTTCAGACTCAATGATACCGATCCAGCACACAAGCCACATTGTTGTTTGATGAGGAAGAATCCTTTTTTGATTTTAATTTTAATCCATCAAATTGAAACTTTGTATAAAGTTTTATATTTTAATCGTGATTTTAAGCATATAGTCAATAAAGTTACAGTGGTTTAAACTTCTACTGACATTCAAGAACCAAATTGTCAAGACATGACCAGTGCTCCTATTTCTGGTTGATTGCCCCATAAAACTGTTGCCACTAGAACTGCCTTTTAAACGGTTCCGATGTATAATCGGAATAGTGAAAAATTAAAGAAAGTACAGTTTGGACAAAATCGGAGTTAATTTAACCAAATAGGAGTAAACATTTTAAAAACAGTAATATAAATGAAAAACAAAACAGGCTAGGTCTTAACATACCCGGAATTAGGTTTTTGAAAATGCTTGTAACCTTGGCTCCTAAGGTTACCATTTATTAATAATATTTGTAGTTTTTTCGTTTATTGAGAATGTTTTAAAGCTTAAAATTAATCAAATTGTGTATGTATTAGTTCTAGATTATTATTATATTTATTTGCATAACACAAAAAATATTAAATTATACAGAGTTGTTGTATTGATTGCTTATTGTTGCAATAGAGCTACCCTGTTGGTGCCTCTGCACAGCTGATCGATCTAACCATTTATTGCTGCTTCGGGTGGTGGTTTTAACTGCAGACTGTACGTGGGGTGACTCCGCTAGATACTGCAACTGCTAAGGGCGAATGCGATTCTTAGAGCTTGTCGTATCTCGGCGTGGAGAGATCTACCTGTTTGGTATCACATTAACCACGCTTCTTTGAATGTAGCTCCTTCTTCTTCCTTTCGCTCAGCGGGACAGGAAACTGGGTCAAACCTCTTGTGGACTCCCATTTAGTTTTTATCTTCTTATTGATGGTTTAATCTTAGTTTACCGGTGTGAGTTGTTTCTTATGATCTTTTTTAAGATTTGAAGTTAATAATACCTCACTTGTGCACTCAAAACTTGAAAGGGACCTTAACTTTAAAACTTTTACTTAGTATAATGAGTAGCCGTTGTGCAATCCCTTTTGCGGCGAATTCGATCAGGTGCGTCAGATCAGCGTATTGCCATCATTCAGGCGACCTGTAATCGATCATTTCGTGATAGTTACAGGCTTATAGGTCGAAGTTGGATTTTCAGGATTTCAAAGCGACATTGGTTGCGATTATGATTTACAATTCGAAAACTTAGTTTTTTTTTTTAAATTACATAAAAGCAATGCAAAAATGGATTTTAAGATTTTTTTTAGAATTTTTGGAACCATATGACAACTCATGTTAAAAGTGATGTAGGAACCTGAATTTTTATTTATGTTTACATCTCAGTAACGCCTAATAAAAAAATCTCTATTTTTTAATAACAATTCAGAGAAAAGTGTTTTCTCCCGTTCTATCTATCCACACTTTTCTCTACACCTAGGGTTCTCAAGTATTTATTAACATTAAGACAATATCCATTAACATGACTACAAAATAAACAATACACCGATCTGTCAAACAAGTGTAATTATGAGGTTATGTTTACATGTTGATGCAAGAGTTAACACAGATGTATACATAATAAAATGAGGTTAAACAATATTTTTGACAGTAGTGTCCAAATTTTTTAATTTCACAAATTGCCACTGATGGCACCTCATTCCTTGAAGGACCCTATATACTTGATCTATTTGGTTTTTAATATTTATATTGGATGTTTATTGTTCATTAAAAATAAATAATAAATAATAAAAATAATCCATTTAAAAGAAAGGTTCATCTTTATTTCCATTACGATTATATTCATTGATGAGCTTCACCACAAAAATACCAATGTATTTTATTGAAAAATTCAGACCATATGATAAAATTTAATTATATATAAATTAATAATATATATAATATATAATAAATAAATAACTATAAACAATAAGTTATAGGACCATTTTCTCAATTTCACTGTAAAATATCGTAATTGAACACGTAATTTAAAAATAAGTTCTATAAATATATACAAATACAATATATATAAGTACTTTTAATTATTAATCACAAAACGATTACACAATTTGTATTATATATATATATGTATATACCCATTAACATAAACTATGTATTAGCCATTTAATTTTTGCCGAGGATTTATTTGCTATAGACATAAAAACTCATATCACTGTAATTATTCACGTGACTAAAATGAAATTAACAAAAACGCACAACAAACAATAATTGATTTATTGCAATAGATTACCTCTTGAAAATGTAATATTTTAGAATGTACCAAACATTTTATTGTCAAGGTGTGAGTTAGTGTATATCGTATATATGTTTTGTGTTTTCTGATGTGCGTGTATGCTTTTTTGTAGTAAATGTGTAATCAAAAATACTTATGAATGAATTCGCTTATAAGATGACAAGGTTACATTTATGTACATCAAATATTGATGAGCTGATTGCTAAAATGTCATTACACTTTTAAAGGTGATTTATATAATGTTATATATTTTTCATAAAACATAAATTTTGTATATTAAACAACGAGGAAGACTCTGGTCTTTTATAGTCAGATATGCTGACATCGATGCCTCAAAATTACCGAGCAGTCAAGGCCAATTATTTGTAAATATGACTTTCTTTGCAGCGACATCATAAAATTTACGGCCACAACTTACATTCATTTGACCGGTTTGGTTATTGGTTATTGATCAATAAAAAAAAAAAAATTTTGCATGTGCAAAATTTTGAGTTATTAAATACATTTAAAATAGTATTTTGATATTATTTATAAATTTATATAAACGTAAAAAAAAATGCAATAATAAATTATGCTCGTATATTTTTTCGAGCTCTTAAACCATTCATTATATATCGACGGAGTAATATTTATTCTAAATCCATGGACAAAATCCTTTTTGGACTTTTTTTTAAATATCAGTAACATTTGTCCATATTTTTATAATCCGAATGCATTTTCCTTTTTAAAATCTTTCTTTTAACTTTAACTTTAAAATTAATTATATTTTAAAATAAAATAATATTTCTTTGAAGATTTTGTTTTAAAAATATATTTTTAACCTCTCTTATTTTAATAACGGTATATTTATTTAAAAAATAGGAAAAGGTAATGAAACCTTATTATAAAATATTTTTAGAAGCGAGACTATTTGCATATCGTTTTACTCAGCTAACACGAGTGCCTGCGATATACAGAAGAATGCTATAAAATATTGGTAATCAGAAGATGATATCCAGTTCATGAAATACACAATTAAAAAAGAACATTAAATGTAAATAAAATAACAATATTTACACTACACTTTTTTTAAAAGAACATTTATTGTAACGAAATACAGAATAAAATATGTATAAGTTTTATATGTTTTATGTGTTTGTATTACTGTATGTAAAATTTAAAAATGGGTAATTTAAAAAAATAGAAGCAATTTAAGTTTTATTTAATATATTTTTTAAAACTTGAAAATCAACTACGAAACAGGCAAAAACGTGATGTTTTTTTACATAGTGTTTCTAGTCTTGCGATTTACTTAAAATAAACCCCACATCCTGTGCCGCCCGGGTGAAACAATTTCATAAATGAAAAGAACAGAAAACACACAACATAATAATGATATATATGGGGTGTTATTATAACAGTAACTAAAAAATATGTGGGTATAATTAAAATATATATAATATTTATTATCATAATCAGCTCGGTTTACCACATTCATAGAAACACAATTAAAAATAGGGAAAAAAGTGATGTAACTTTGTTTTAAGGGTCTTGAGAAGGAACCCTTTCCTAAAAATATAAGACTTTCTCCGTAAATCTTGCCTTCAGGCTTTTTGACATACGCCTTTTTTACATCTAAGTACTGAGCAACTCAACCAAGAAATATAAATACTTAAAACCAACCCAATTTTAAAAACTTTAACTTTAAAATTAGACACAAAAAGGATGTTAAAAAAATGTTTTAGAATACTTTCTGAATAAAATATCTTTTTTATATACTGTTTTTAAATATATTTTAACTTATTTTATTTTTATTTAGCTTTTTATTAGGAATCACATTTTTTTTTTTTTTAATTTA
>JAAAKO020007481.1:0-19132 GCA_010015015.2 Bolitophila cinerea | reverse complement strand
TATATATAAACAATACAATACAAATGTATATAGAGATGTTACGACAAGAAAAATCACATAAATAAAATATACGCGATCGCGCGTTTAATAATTTGTCTATTGTTTAACTGGTGAGTTAGTCACAAACACACACTAACACACGATACATGTCATTTTACATCCACCGGGTTTTCTGATGTTACTTGTGTTATTGTTGTTGTTGCTGCTGTTGTTGTTATTGTTGCTGCTGAGCTGCGCGTGCTTTTTCGCCGCGGTCGAATTGTGATGTCCCCGCGAACATCCTGCGTAAGCGCGTGCGTGTGTCGGTCGTGTATTTCCGCGCACGACTTTCGATGGGAACACAATAAAACATAAAAAACACCAAATATACAATATTATAAGAAAGAAGCATCACACAGACACACACACTCACACACACACCCAAGATCCAAGACAATTGTATAAGCAAAACACACTCGTTTAAACGATATCTGGCGGGTCGCAATTTCTTATGCGCGTTTTATTTTATATTGTTTAGCTCGTGTTTTTGTTGTTGTGCGCGCGTCTTTGGTGCGTACGTCTTGCAAACTGGGCGTATATGGTATACATATATGCTGTATATATTTATATATGTATGTGTTTGTGCGATTTGTTTGCATCTTACAATAACTGTACGTATATATATAAATATATATATATTTTTACGATATGTTACGCAAGACTTATCATGCGAGCAATTTGTGCACTGCTATAAAAAAATGCATCAGTCGATGTGTTTTATTCACACTGATTTTTGTTTTTTAAAAAAATTAAACGTTTATGTATTTTTATTTGTTTTAAGTTTGGTATTTATGTACTGTCAAAAGGTGACATCAGAATCACACTTTTTTAAACATTTAATTTTATTCGTTATGGGTAAATTTTTATTTTATCATTTTTTATTATTTCATTTTTACAGTGTATACATTTATTTAAATTTAATGCATACGATTGAGGGCTATTCACATGCTGCTCTTCGCTATAGTTTGTATATAAATAACTCGTATATAAAACTTGACTAATATAAATGTTCTGCTCTATTGACGGAAGCCTTGACAATTAAATATGCATACGCATACAGTGAAAATGCACAAATACAATAACATAATGTGTGTGTGTGTGTGTGTTTATGTGCATGCATTCAAATGCAATATAATCAATTACACGGGATGAAACATGTGTTTCACGTGGGCATTAGGTATATACGTAGAAACGTAAACTATATATATATGAAGGTGCAGTCGTCACAGTGCATGCTCGCCCAGAAGGGTGCAACGGGTACAACGCGGAAGTAAAGCGTCACTGACTTTTGTTGTCTTTGGAAAAATCCATTCATTTCATTTTGTATACAATCTATATATTTATATATATATATGACTTATGTTTTTTATATCCAATTCTTTATTTATTAATAATTTATGTTCGTTGTTTTTAAAATATGTACGAGGAATTCTCTCGGCGTCTGGCGTCGTTCACCTACATTTTGAGCTATTCGTGTTTTTCTGACGATAACTTGATTTTCTTTAGCGCGAAAAACTAGTTTCGCATAAATTGGGATCGTATTCACATACGCCGCGCCGCGCGCGCATGCATAAAAGATTGATAACGCATATACTGGCGTGCAGTGCAGTTGCAGCAGAAATATATATGTATATTTATATATATATATATATATATGTATATTTATATTATATTACATATATTCTATACGAGTTTTTTATGTTTGTGACTTTGTGAGCCATGTGTCGGCACATACGCGTAAGACGGCGCGTCACACGTCAATTGTTCACGCGAATTTTCTACATAATTATACTATATTGAATTATATATAGATTATAGATTCTCTCAAACAACGGAAAAAAGTACGCACAAATTATCGATATATACTATATAAAGCGATAAGAAGCGCTTCTTACTTCTTCTGACGCACACATAATACGCGTATGCGGCACGCTCGAGAGTTTTGCGCGCACTGTGCAAACAAACAAACAAACAAAAAAAATACATACGCATGCGCGCACATGTATGCTATATGTACATAAATACGCACGCAAGCATTTTTTGCTGAATTTTATTATATAATATGAGTTTTAAACATTATACGGTGTGAGTCGTGAGAAGAATTTATGAATTGACAAAATATACCGTTTATTACATATATAACATATATATACTACCGCATACGTGTACACATTACCGATTTACACATTGCAAGAATGTATATGAAAAATATGTTCAGTTTGTATGGTGCTCGCTTGTGGGTGGTTCTAGCCAAGACGAAGTTTTGACAGTTCAATTTGAACGGTGAATTTCGTTGCGAGAGATGAAAATTTTTTGCTGTGCAAAAAGGTTCGTCGCTTTCATGTCTTTTGTTTTATGGGGAGTGTTTTAGGTGCTGTGGCGGTTGTATGTATTATAAAATGATATAAAAAACGGGTATACATTCAGACAAGACAATCCAATTGATAATTTCTATATTTATTTTGAATGCTTTATTAAAAAAGACACACATTCAATCACACACACACACAAATACACGAATTCCCATCGGGCACGATTATTCCCCAGAGGGCTGCTACTCTCAGAGCATGTGTACATATATAGGTACATATATTTATTTTTTTACACAAATATGTATATATATATATATTTTTTAGTATATATAGAAATATATTTATATTGTGCTCCAAATACGCGCCCATAACTTGCGCATAGCTGTGCCTAAATAAGCGCACGCATACGCAAACGGCGTACGCGCGCATTTTTACGGACGAACCGAGGCAAAAAAGCTTCAAATAACTTTTCGACTACACAATCTATATGGAGTATCTCTGGAAATGATCGCGCTTGCATTGCGCGCTTGTGCGCGGCAAGACTAAAAAATCATCCAAACGGTAAGGAATCGCGAAATTCCAGTAGGACATAGTTCGGTCGAGATAAAACAAATACAACACACACACACATGCACGCACGCACGCACGGTAACAATTGATACGCGCGCACTGAGAAGCAAAAACAATGTCGCGCGGCGCACATCAAACAAAATACAGGCTTTCATTGCGATTTTCACGCTGCACAAGACCGTCGCGTACGTTTGTGCATAGTCTGAATGCACTCACACACACACACACACATAAATATACACACACTCACACATTTATTGAAAAGTAATGCATGCGCGCACGGTATGTGTATGTGTGTATGTGTGCGTGTGCGCAAGTGCGCGCGCATATATATGAGACATTTTTTACCGATTTACCACAAAAAATAAAAATTGTGCAATTGTGCGTGCGAGCGCCGAGCGTGCGCACACATTGAGTAGTTTTTCCCAAGCATTCGCTATATAAATATAATATAATTTATAAACAATTCGCGAATATTTTCATTTATATATATATATATATATAAATGTATTTCTTTGCCGTATAGTGTAGACTGTAACTGAATGTGTTAGTAATTTATTATATATTTATATATATAAATGTGTATGAAAAATAAATATATATATTCTGCTGTTTTTGCGACCAACACGACAACGCGTATGTTTCTTCACATGGGCGCAGAATTTGTATATATACATCAATGTTATTACTCGTATATATAAAATTGTATGTTGGATATAGCTGCAATGTTGCGGTTGAGTGGATGACGGACCAGAGGCTCACACAATGTCAGCGTTGGATGACACATCAAGGGAACGCAGTGTATGACAGTGTATGTGCGTGCGTCCGGCCGAAATGCTCTATACTTTTGACAAGTCATGCTCACAGTTTTCTTAATATTCTCTTCATTATTTAAAAATAGATATAAACCACAACAAAATATGACAAGGTTGAATTTTCTACCCTTAAATATTTTTTAAGATATTATGTAATATTATATTGACCTGGAAAAATGAATTTATTAATATTTTGCTATGATTGCCAAGGATAACTTATATAATATTCGAAATAAGTTTTAATTGCGTATGCTTTTGGGCACACACGGAGCGGTCACGTCACGCGTGACGACGTACGGTAACTTACAATAAAACTGTATATATATATTACATATAAAAATAGTCACATATGCATTTGTACATTACAAATTACAATGCGTACGCAGTACAGTCAAAAATTATATTTAAAATAGAAAATAATAGTATATATAAATAAAAAATGGAGAAAAATAATAAAATTCACGGTTGGCTCACTACGCACGCAACCCAAGCGAGTGCGCACACGCAGAGACAAGCAGGCGCATATTTGCATGGAACGGTGCTCGCATTTATACATATACAAACCGTCCCCGGATTGAGCTCACATCATTTTATTATTTATGTGCGTTTGATATGAAATATGAAATATGAGTTTTGTGGTGTTGCAATCGACAGTTATGGCATGGCACATAAGAAGAAACATTCAAGCTGTATGAGGCTAAGGGAAAAGAGAGTAATTTAGCTGGAAAAGCTGAATTGGAGCTGCGTTAGAATAAGAATAAGAGCTGCTTTATAGCTGAATTAAAGCTGAATAATGGCTTTTTTGACGACTATTTAGGCCGAAGCGTTATCCAGGAGATTTTGAAGAATAAGGTACTGAAAATAAGCTGAAAATATTCTGCTGTTATTCAGGTAGCTCCAAGCTAAAAACATAAGTACTTAAAATGTGCCTAATAATGTCTTATTTTGCTCTAAATAGAAAACAGAGTATATACATATATTTCAGCATTGTCTTATGAAGCAGCATGGACAGCCGCTGTTCCTTATAATAATGCGAGTTTAACAGTTTATTCTCCTGGTCTCCCAAGTAACCATTTCCTGTAATTCCTCTTGTAATTCAGCTTTTATGCACGCTTCTTTAAATTGCACCAAAAATTCATATTTTTCTTTACTTTAGATAAAGTTAATACCTTAACTTTGCTAAAAATGTTGGATTTTACATCGTTACCTTTATAATAACTATAGCGATGCTTTTTAAGAAGTTACAATTGTAATGAAAGGTGGTTAAACGTGTTACTTTATTTGAATTATATCGTATCTTTTTAAAAGGTTTTAATTGTTAATTTGTATAAATAAAATACGTTTTAAAAAGGGGTATTTTATCGTTACTTTACTGTTGCTTTTTAGACAGTTTCAATTTTATAATAGCTTTATATAAAGCTACATTCGTCAAGCCTAGAAAAAGGCAAATAAAAGCGATCCTTCATTTAAAGATGAGTAAAAGCTACATAAAAACGGAACTTGCTTTAATTAATGCTTCGAAAACACAGCGCGGGTTTAAGACTCAAGTTCGGGCGGTGTGAAAAAAAATGTTTTTTATTACATTAAAATAATATATAAAAAATATTTTTATTTATATATATATAAATTTGTCTGAATGAGTATAACCGATTTGCATACAATAAAATAAAAAAACAACAATTTTAAAAATGTTGCTTGTTATATTTAGCCAAATAAATAATTATCCTTTTCTTCAAGCTGTCATTTGCCATTTACTCTTACTTTAGTAATACTTTATCAAGCTATACTGCTGTTGATTAAAAGGAAAGTAAATGGCGAGAAAGCAACCCTTTTTTCTTAAAAGTACTTTAAATACAGTCCACTTTAGCCTCTAATGTCCCTTAAAGCAACTTTAACTATAAATTTACAGTTTAATCGCTAAATTTAAACTTTAACAATATTATAACAGCAGCAATGAAGTTCAATTTACAGAAACTGGTTACTTGGGGTTTTCCAGCAAAGTTAAAGAAGAGCCACTAATCCATTTCCCTTAAAATGACCTTAAATACCGTCCACTTTAGCCTTAAATGTGCCTTTAAGTAACTTTAACATTACATTTACAGTTTAATCACATGAAATATGAAATTTAACAATATTATTACAGCAGCAATAAAGTTCAATTTACTGGAACTTGTAACTTGGGTTTTTTATATTTATACAAAACTCATATAAAAAGTTTATGGTATATATATTTTGGCCAATACAGTTCAGTCAGAGAGACGCTACTCAATTAAAGTCACTTAAAAAAATCTCAATGGTAAGATTTAGAATATTTGAGTTTCTGACGCAAAGATTCCGTATTCGATCTCGGGTGGAGCTTTAAAATGTTAGAAGTAGAGACCGGATAAATAGTTATTTACCATTTTTTTGTGCATGCTATAACGCAAATTTTGAAAAGGTATTTTTGTGAATCAAGTTTTTACCATTTCTAAAAGGAAAAAAATATTTTGACTATTTTGAACTATTTCACTTATTTCACCTATTTTGACTAAAAAAATACTATTTTTGGATATAATTTAAAGTATAAATAACTATTTTAATATCTATTTTTAGAATTATTTTTTATTTTGTCAAAAATGACTCTCTGAATTAAACTAAATAAATATTTCTTGCAACCTCCTTCGAAAATCATTTTATTGCAAAATAGCATTTTCTCCTTAAACAGACATTTTTATAATATTTCAGCAAACACAAGTAAACGAATAAGCTAAGAAAGCATGCAATTATATTTATATATAAAAATCAATATTAATATTTTTTCCTTGTTTTATAATCAAATATTTATTGTTTATAAAATTGAAAAAATATTGTATTTCATTTTTATTAAATTTTTGTTTTTTATTTTACTGAATATTTCTGTTTTTATAGACTATTTTTGTATTTTTTAAAAAAATATTTTAACTATTTTTGTATCTATTATAATTTTTTTTTAGTTGCTATTTAGGTAACTATTTCCAATTTTTTGTGACTATTTTGCTGGTCACTAGATATAAGTAAATATTGTGTATAATTTAAATTGAAATAATAATGTTTCATTTAAATATATAACAAAAGGAAAAAAAACGAAAAACTCGTTTTTTTAGAAGAATTTGAAAATGCTATAAATATATTAATTTTTATTTTTTATCAATATTTTTGTCAAATTGAGTAGGATGAGGAAATGGGAGACCGTCTCACAGAGACTACTCTAGCACGGATTGAGTAGGGCTTTACTTATCCTTTTAATTGTGCTCTTTTTATGCCTTGTGAGCCTTGATAAACTCATAAAATCAGGCTTTACTTACCCTTTTAATTGTGTTCTTTTCAATCTTTATGAGTCTTGATAAACTCATGAAAATAGTACCATAGAATGGTATTTTTTCCTCCTCTAAATAATAGCTAATATCGGTATACAGGCTAAATACCGGCAAAAGCTATTATTTAGGGGAAGGAAAATATAAAATTAGCTTCATAGGACCATATTCAGCCGTTTTAAAAAAAATATTTCTTGTTTTACCTCACCTTTTAATCGTAAAGCATAAAACAAAGATGCTACCATTTTACTTGATGTTAAGCTACATGAATACATATTTATTATAATACTGTCTATGCGATTGATTTAAAGTGCATCCCAGCAGCCGCAGTTTACTTTGCATGTTTTCTAAAAGCGCCGTTAAATTAACGACCTAAGCGCTGGTACGCGCTGGCAAACCATTTATTCATTATCACAAAATGCTTATGCGAGCACGCATCTTATTAATCACCCCCGTCGATAATATAGCAAACGCTATGCTCGTAAGATTATAAATAAGATCACGAGTGTATACGACACTCTATATACGCACTTATAACAATTTGTTTACTTTCTTTGACGCGCATAAAATTTAATTAAGATTTCATCAACAACATAATTTATGATGATGACAAATTAGCCATATACGTGATACGTGTGAGTGTGTGTTTATGTGTCTTTGTGTGTGCCTGTGTGTTGTGTATCGATACGGAGCGCATACCGGTAAAAAAGCGAATCAATTTATATGTTAAACAGCTCCACTGCAATATAAACTCATTCTGATCTCGAACTATTTACGGTGATTGTCGACTAATACAGACTAGATAATATAATATTACAAGCGCTCAGCAATAGTCAGTCAGCTGCATATGCGCTATACATTATAAGTATATATATATATAAGTATATATACGAAATACGACCAAACACGCAAAAGCAGCAAAAAAGTCATAAATATGTTAAACTGCTCGTCAAATGGGATTTTTATGCGCAATCAATCAAGTTTTTAGCCGTTTGGACTTGGCTGTTTTTATTGCACTATCTTTTGCGAACACAAGTGTGTGTGTAAGTATGTGTGTGTGCGTGTGGATGCGTGTAATATAGGAAAACCACATTTCTAGCTTGCATTTTTCTGATTGTATATGTGTGTGTGCATTATTTATGCACCACCGCAGTAGACCATACTTCAGTAGATCTTTGTCTGTCTCGTGTGCCTGTTTAGAGACAGAGAGAGAGATTAAGCTAGGTCAGCTGAGGATTGGATGATTAGGAGAGCAGCGATTTGCACACAGCGTCCGTCGTCCGTCGTCAGCATGCGGGTCAACCGGTCGGAAATGCGGGTCAAGTAACTTTTATTAGCGCGGGCGCGCAGAGCGTTTGTAATTGCATGACATTTAGAAAAACCATAAACGCAGTCTAGTCGACGCCGTCGGCCGGTGATTGAAATTCTAGAATTTAATCTTGTTATTGTATCGCCCAGTGGCTATTGTATACACAATATATAAATATATATATAAAAAACATATATACTTGAATGTCAAACCGGAGCTGAGCTCTTTCGTATAGTTATACATAATATTTCCTGTGTATAACAATAAACATTTTGCAGTTCTTCAAATAACACACAGAAATACATGAACACATACACACACAGACACAAGATACTTGTATTGCATTCAAATTGTATATATAGAAAAACTTACATCGTTCCAATGTTGCGTGCACACACTCACACACACACACACACACACACACACGGATGTGAATTTATTTGCGTGTATACGTGTGCACGTCAGAATTCGCTGTGGAGACCTTGTAACGATTTTAATGATTTCATAAATTAAGCGTTTATTCAAATAGCGAATTTTACATCTGTTGCGCTGAGTGCTGCTAACTGCTGGATGAAGAAAATCCGTTAAATTTCAAATAAAATTCTCTTATTTTCCCTTTTTATGAAAAATGCATTTGAGCATAATTAAATTACAGTTTAAAAAGAAAACGATTTTTTAAAAACATGTTCCCAACATATAAAAAAACATTTAATTTAAATACAGATCTAACTTTAGAGCCGCTCTAAATATATCCCTGGAAAATTTACAAATATCACAGCAATTTGACAAAGATTTGACAATCCTTTAGAGCCACTATTATTATTATATTTGTATGTTTACATTCTCCACACAAAATGAACGAATTAATAATCCAATCATATTATACTGTGTCACTGGCTATGGATATGCCCACAATGGCTGTAACATACATACTTTAGAGGTTCTCCATTATTGTCTGATGCGTCATTTGGGGCTGTGGCTTCTGAGTCTTTGGGAAACGCACTGTTGTGACAGCACCCTAAACCATTTTGCGTGACTGCCAACACATCCTCCACTTTTAACAAGGGAGATTCCTATAACGGACCAGTGCAGGCTTTCGATCGTTTTACGATGCCCATCTGAAGTGTCGACTTGTTGCCGGCTGTCTGTAGCCAAATTTCTTTCTCTAGCTAAGGGAGCATATTTTAAAACGTTCTATAGGTGCTTTTATTTCCGAGGGTAGAATGGCTATTGCAGCGGATTGACTAAGGAATTTCTTAATTTATGGAAAGGTTCTATGCGCTAGCTCACTGTTTCGCACTTGATCAAAAACATATTTTTTTGAGCTTTTTACTACCCACGGAGAATTCCGTTAGCATCTTATTAGTTATATGATAGAGCTCTCACGTATTGTCTTAAGTCAGATTGGCAAAAGGAAACTCCAAATCCACAAAATCCGCGAATTGTATTGCTTCAAAGACAATACCTACATTTTAAAGCAATAAAATTCACGGATTTTGTGGTTTCGGAGTGGTCTTTCTCCAATTAGACCGAAGAAATAGCTGCTATTGCTGGCTGTTGCCCACAGGCAGATCTTTTCTTTAGTGACTTTACATTTTTCATTACTAAACAGTGCATAACGGAAAACTGCGCTCTGGTGTCCTGTTTCAGCAAGATGGCCCTTGACAGTCTGATTTTAAGTTCGCGACGCTCTGTTTCTACTAACTTGGCGCAGAGACTGGTAAAAAGCTAGACATAAACCTCATACATTTTTTACAGAATATCCCAAACGAATTCTGAATGCTTTTGATTAATTTTTACTGAATAGCCTTCAATAATTTGTTAGGAATGCTTACCTCAACCTTTTTGTTATTTTTATTTTGCTCCAAAATAACCCTTAAAAAGTGAATATTTCTCAAGTTATCAGCACAAATTGTTTTCTTGTATATTAATGTGTTATTATTTTGTTTTCAGGTTAAAATTTGGTTTCAAAACCGGCGATCAAAGTACAAGAAGATGATGAAGGCAGCCCAAGGACCTGGCGGCGGCGGTGGCCTACCGCTGGGCGCACCAACGCCGGGCTCGCACAGTCCAAATCACCAGTCAATGCATCCTGGTACGTTTTTCATATAGCCTCCGCTGCATATCGAGTCTGCTCAATACACATTTGGCAACACAAAATAACCATTAATTAAAGATATCCTTCGTTTCTATCCAGGCGGTGCAGGAAATGGCTCGAGTAGTGGTTCCCCATCGCATTTCCTACCTCCGGGACACAGCCCGACACCTTCGAGTACACCCGTTTCGGAATTGTCACCAGGTAAGGACGAAACACCTCGAATGTGCACGAAACGAACATTGGTGACTAATAAATGACTTTTATGTCTATTTGCGTAGGTCTGAGTCCGCCCAGCCAAGCTCCATGGGAACAAAAACCACACTGGGGCGATCATAAACCGCCACAGATGACACCGCAACCACCTCACCCACCACCGCAGTCCCATGCGCAAATGGGTGGCTATGTACCTCAGTACTGGTATCAGCCCGAGCCGAATCCATCGCTTTTAACGTAGGTATTGTACAGGGTTTTTGTCATTTTTCATTTGTCCCAAAATCTTTTATTTAAATTATCCTTTTTTTTCAATGACTAATCGTATGTTTTTTTTGTTTGATCCTTACAGGGTGTGGCCAGCCGTTTAACACGAACACGTCAGGACACGTCATCAGGACGCAATAAGCGCTATATAGAAAGTGAAATTCCTATAACCCTAAATGTAAAATAAAACAAAATAAATGAATTTAATTGTGAATAATTGTAGTACGTATACGAGTATATAATAGTTAGACGTAAGGATAGACAAACTAACCCAGTGCAAAGACGATTTTTTTTTGATGTTATGGGCGAATTTGCGTGTGTGCGTGTGTGTGTGTGTGCGTAATGTGTATGTATGTGCGTTTGTGCGTAAGTGTGGGCGTGTCAGAGGTATCTAACTATAGTGGGTGGTGATTTTTGTTCTGTAATCTAATTCAAAATTTATATATTCAAAATATTATTTTAGACAAGATAAGACGCTTTACTTCTTGATTGTATTTGTCTAGAAAGTGATATAGTAAAGTTTTAAATTGTACATTTTAATAAGTCCAAAAGAGAAGAATGAATATGGTTTTTATTTGTGAATTTATTTGTGAATTTATTTAGATGTTGTATTTTGTAGACTGCAGTCATCCGGAAAGTCCTCTAATTACAAGAAAATGTGTTTTTTTATATAACGTAATACACATCACACATAAGACTGTATACAAAAAGAAATAACAAATAATTAGAAGCGTACGGTGACAGAACACAACAACAAAAAACCATACACACGATTTCTTTAAATTACGCGCGACAAAAAATACATTAAATCTAAAGAGAATAAAAAATGACATTTAATGTTTAAGATTTAGCATGTAAAAATGGATATATATATATTATACATATAAATTTAATGTAAATTTCACTCTATATAAATATAAAATAATTAAATGTACATTATGAATTTATTATGCTTAACAGAAGTTATTATATATAAATTAAATCAACAACAAAACTAAATGATAAATATAGATTATATACATTTAAAATATAGATAATATTTTGTACCCAAAAATTGTGTTTATTAACACACATAATTCACATGCACACACGCTTGATATGTACATATGTATATGTATGTTGTGTATGAGTATTTATATATATATATATATGGTCAAAATATCGTTTGTATATTATTTTATATAATTATGATTATACCGGATTATATTATGACCGTATATATAGCATAAATTCCAACATCGTTTTTCGGCACGTGATTTATTTAAAAAAGCAAAATTTACAATACGTATATATATATATATATATATAAAAAAAATTATGTACATATGACATGCAAGACAGACACACAAAAGATTTGTTTAGATTAAGCCCAATTTGTTTATCGGATAACAATGCAAAATTAAATGTTAAACAAGCAAACAAAACTATGATGAAAAGGTATTAAATATTAAAAACAAAATCACGAAAACTGTACAATTTTACTGTGTTTTTAATGGGTATTTTCAGATGAGCTGCTTATGTGTTTCTGACTGATGATTAATTGTGAAATAAAGAAAAGCTCGCTTTGTTTACTTATACATCTCAAATGGTTTTAATTAATTGATTTGACGTCTGCAGCAGAGCGAACACATGTAATATATATATATAAAGTCATGTATATAGAAATGTTACAAATAATAAATTATTTCATTTAATTAATTAAAATGATGCAGTAAACGATTGACCCTATGGGTATGGGTATTTGTCGCATCACCGAGCAAACGGACCGATGCGTCCGACGTCGTCTGCCGCGTCCGTCCGACTTTTATACATTTGACTCTTCGACCTCTTAAACGAAAACGCTGAAAAACACATTCAATATACGAATTTAATTGAGCTAATTCAATGAAAGCGATGCGTTTGTGAGTACTTAGTGCGATTTTAGTGTAGGGATACATACGTATTACATATATACATGATATATATGTATAAAGCTATCTTACACAGAGAAATGTTGTAGCCTGTAAAATTGAAGTACTATAAAAGTTGGTTTTGTAAGACTTGTACGAGTTTAAATTATTTTTAAATGATTACAATCAAGATCAGTGGGCTATTGATTGAATGGTAACAGATACAATTCTATATTACATAATTTAATTTTCTGGGAACTATGCAAGTTTACAGCTTTTTATTTATCAAATATATAGACAACCAAATATTTTAAACACATGATACACCAAATATATGTACAGTATGATCAGCTGCAGCACTGCCATTTAGGCACTGTATCACCAGATATATTCAATGGTCAAATAATAATGTGACAGGAAATACCAATTTACTATTTTTGATTTCTTTGAAAATAATTTAAATTATTGTTTAGAATTACATTAATTCTCAAATGGTAAGAGAAAAAAATATTAGCTAGAATTATAATTACATTATTTCTCAGATGGCAAGTAAACAAAATATTTATTTATCTTTAGCTAAAAAAGCAAACAATTTTTAGATTGTTCTTAAAAATTGTAATAAATAAACAATTATGGTCTTGGATATGGATATTATAACGATCGATTTAAAAAAAAATCCGGCTGATCCGTCCAACTTTTAAAGTTAAAATAAAAAGCCCACTGAAAAAAAACCTGTTCACCGAAATACAAAACTCTCAACGAAAAAGTTAATGTCTCCAGAAAAAACTTTGGTACTCTCGATTTTTTCGTATCGAGAAAATTGTTTTATAATGTTCAACATTTTTTAGAAATTATAATCTGATAAAAATAGTGTTTTTAAAAATATATGCCAAAAAATATGCACACAGCAGACATATCAGCCGATATATAATAATCGGCGGCTGGCTGGGCCCAATAAAACTACGGCGCACTGTGGGGAACTTTTCAAAAAATTGGCCAATAGTCTATAACTGTCAAACTAAAAAAAATGTCGTACCATCTTATCAAATTCATATAAAAAATTTGCTAATATTACTTTTGTGAAAATATTAGCTGTCCCAATTTTTTTTGTAATATAAATAATTATTCAATGCATTTTGACATGTTTTTTTTTAACTTTTCATTGAAATGTAAATTTTTCATTAAACTTTGAAGATCAATTTATACAATACCATTTTTAAATATATTATAAATTTTATTTATTTATTTTGTCATTTTAATTTATTTGAATACAAAAATATTATAGTGAAGACATTTATTATTTACTTATATCTTATATTATTATTTTTGTTTGTTTTTTTAGAAGTTATAACTCCACTTTTTTATTTATGTTTATTTTAACGTCAGTGAGAAAATCAGCTGTCCCAACAAATTGTTTTTTTTTTTTAATAATTTATGGAATGGATTTTGACATGTTTTTTTTTAACTTTTGATAGAAATGTGAAGTTTTCATTAACTTTTGACCAGCTGTGATAACATTAAATTTAAATTAAAATCGCAAACATTTTTTTTGGTATATGCCTTATTTAGTAAACTTAATTTTATATAAAAAATAAAAATCATAATAAAAGGTTTTTTTATAGAAAATATTTTATGAATCATGTAATACTTTTCATACTTTTTTGAAAATTTTAACAGACTTTGAGCTGTCGTAAAAACCTTAAATAACCAAAATATTGCAACAATATTTTTATATATATTATTTATTAAATTAACCTAATTTAAAAAAAAATCTGAATAAAGTATTTTATTTTTGAAAGAGATTTTTTGAATAAATCACAATATATTTTTTATCTTTTTTTATAAATAATAACTTTTCATAAACTTTAAAATGCCGTAGTCACCTTACTTTCACCTAAAATGTAAAATTAAACTTATACAAAAATTCCAAATTATAAAAAAAACACCTCTAGTGTGCAGGGAATACACCATTTAGGTTCTTAGCCCTACCCCAAACACCCCATATTACAGAAAAAATATTGTAGATTATTTTTGTAATAAAAAAATCAAAAATACATTTAAATTTAAAAATATATATTTTCTTAATAACATACTTTAATATAACAATAACAAATCTGTATCTTATAATTTGTCTAAAAAAACTTTTTCACACATTTCTATGGCATGATATGGCAATTATATTTACATAATCAAAAATGTATTTTTAAATCCAAAATTAGTGATATAGTATATTTTTAATATTTTAGGACAAAGTTTAAAAAAATTAAAAACAAATTAAATACATTTTACAAATATAGCAATAAATCTAAAAATAAGGAATGTTATATATATATAATATTCGTAAAGGTATTTTTTCACCCTAAAATAGGCATATTGCAGAAGCATTAAAAACATATAGCGAATTTTTATTATTTAAAGTCTAAAAATAATTATAGTTTATGTAATACAAACAAAACTGTAATTAGTATATTTTTTTCATTTAAATTTAGTTTTTTTGTTTTAGTTATTCACACTTTTCACTTTTCACACAATTTTTCAAAATTCTGTTTTTGAAAATTCTGTTTTCACATCTGGCTGAATAATTATCACTTCCCGAGACTACATATAAATGTAAATGTAAGGATCAGGAGAAAGTAAATTAATATATATAAAATAAAAAATGTAATATTTTTAATAGGTGTAATGTTTCCTGGGGATGGCAATTTCCGATGTCCCCCTGGATACACCAGTGGTGTCAGGTATATTGTATTATTATATACGACTTTTTCAATATAAATAATCGGCGGCTAGCCGACAGCCGATAATTTCGACCATTTCAATAAATCAGCGGTTGGCGGCTAAAAAAATAATACCATTTTTTGGAAATAGATTTTGCTAGTCTTTTGCTTGCATATTTTTTTCAGTTTTTCTTGTTTTATTGTTTTTTGTTTAAATTAGCAAAACTTTAGCTAAACAGAAAATATATTATATTATAATAGGAAATGGTACTGAGTAAAGGACCAGTCAATGGCTTAAAACCAATGAGGTTTCTACTAAAATTCATTAAACGCTCTATTTCCAAAAAAACATTTTAAAAGGGGTGATAAATCATTTTTATATAAGGATAACATAACCTAAATCCATTTTTGTTGGATTTGGCTGCAATTGCAGCCTTCTTGTTCTTCTTTCATTTAAGAAATAACTGGAATAAAATACCTATCACGATGTTACAAATGATTTTCCGAAACGTTTTAGTCAGCGACGAGTTTCCACGACTATTTAGGCCATGACGTTGATGGCCTTCGACGACAATTTCGGCCACGAAGTTTCTGGCTACAACGTTTTTCTTAGGTATATTTTCATTTATTACAATGTTGATGTTTTTAATCACGAAGTTTTAGTCTAGAATCTTTCTCTCAAATCACTTTCCATCCCTAAGTCTAGATCCTTTAGGATCACAAAATTGAATTTAACATTGTACTCTAAATTGATATCCAAAGTTTTAAACTTATTTAAACTCTAAGAAAATTTGATTCTGTTTTGGAAACACGTTTCCCAAATTAAGAGACAAAACGCACATAATTGCACGTTTGCAATTCGGACATATTTTGCTCTTCCGATCTTAGGCAAGATCAACTGTCATACATACAAACTATTTTGACTTTTGCATATCCTACTGTAGACAACCACTGGAATAAATCTGACTGGATGTTGGCATTCTACTAGTTAGTTTGCTATGGGACCCACGTGGTCTATGATCGGTGCTTCTCCTGCAACGAAATAACCTAACCTAAACCTAACCTACTTTAGACAACCCTAGACCCATCAGGCTTGCTCATTACCATATAAAGTTTTCTACAGTCTCCACATTCATACCACACCATCCGCAGTGCTAGTTACTCTAATTTTATGGTGTTGTTTATAAAAAACTCAAAGGAATAAATGTCCTTCCACCTTTTTGTGAGCTTAAAAACTTTATTGTACTTCTTCCTATAGCGCTTAAGCGCTATTATGATATTAAAATTATAAAACTATAATATATTATAAACTAAACTTACCAGGGAATGGAAAGGAGTAGAAGCTCGGTCAGCTGACTTAAAAATGTGAGATTTTATTCAATAGTTCTAAAATCGTAATATTTATGTAAATGTTTTTCAGGAATGATATGTTGTGACACAATTCCTGATGTAAATGAAATTTAGACATTGTGTCGCGCCAGAATTTCTTACCGTTTTTGTGTACGAAAACACAATATAGATTCTAGAAATTGTATCGCTTCAAATTGCAACTTGCTATTTTTTATATGATTTCGCTATATACATTTTGCTTTTTGTCACTCTCGTATAGTATTATGTCAAATCACTCGTATTACTCATATATTTAAATGTGTCGACCGAGCTTTGAAATACGTATACGTACTTCTTTGTGAATTTAAATGTACTAATGTTGAAATTTACATATTTTTGGTTTGGAAAATAAGAAAAGAAAATATCCATACAGTTAATTTTATTAAATGAAAAAAAAATGCAATTATTATTTTCGTTTATTTTAATTTAAAATTCTGTTAACCTTTAAGTCCATGTTAATTATTATGAGTTGAAAAAATATATGACTTGTTTTATGGTTTCAAGTTAAATTTCCAATATTTTCAAACTTGACTATACATTTTGTTACTCCCACCATTCGCCATGTCTCCAGCATATTAAAACCAAAAATGTATCGATGTGTACACTTAAATAAACAGAAATCATGAAATTGAAAAATAATGTACATAATGATGTACACAACGGATCAAAGGGTATAATACTTTCTTATTTTGTTTAAGAAAATTAACTCTAAATTGCAGACACAAATGTATGAATGCTAAAAAACACTTTAAATTATTGCACCAGTAAATTGAAAAATGTCCAATTTATTCAATTTTGTGCATCACAATTAAAAAAATTGTGCAACATAGTTATTTGCTTGTTTATTGAATATAAATTATTGTTGGGTAAGCTCAACAAAAATCTAAGAGCTATACATTTCAGGTTTATAACTTGTCACTTAGCGGCTTTAGGAGGTCAATGTGGCGTGCATAATAATTATGGTTATGGATTATTGAGAAACCATGGTTTGCCTACGAGTCGTGGGTATTTCAGCAATGGGCTTATACCAAATTTCAATAAAGACCATTATTTCAAGACCTAAATAACGGCCACAAATGAGTAAATGGACGACAAGGTCCTTGATATTGTGTTAGCCGATCGTCGAGTGAAGTTGCGCGAAAAAATAGAGACCACGGGCATCTCATATGAACGTGCGCAAAATATCGTGTACCAACATTTCGGCATGAGGAAGCTGTTGGCGCAATGAGTGCCGCGTTTGCTGACTATGGACATTGAACAATAAGCGAAATCGTGTGACCACTTTGAAAAATTTGGCCCTCTTGCAACGTATTACTTACTTACGGATTTACCACGGATTGACCGTGGACAAAACATGGATCCACCATTACATACCAGAGACCAAGCAGCAATCTAAACAGTGGAGTTTGTCAGCCGAATCTGCTCCGAAGAAGGCAAAGACTGTCCCATCGGCCGTAAAGGTCATGGCCAGCGTTTTTTGGATTCGCAAGGTGTGATCCACATTGACTTTATGAAGACGGGAAGAACGATCACGGCGCAATACTACATAATGCCTTTATAAATTATGCATATATTTCTAGGTGCACAATTTTTTTTTGAGGTGCATTCTTTTTTTTATAAAACTACGATATTTTTTTGAAGTGCAAACTTTTTTTTTGTGCACATTTTTTTTTGAGGTGCACGATTTATTTTTTGCGTTTTTAAACGACAATTTGTTTTGCTTATGAACATAATATTTTTTAAAAAGTAGTGTTAATTTTTTATATATTTTATATATTTTTTACTAGAAAAAACTTTGACCCAGCAAATAATATATTTTTCCTAAAAAATGATAAGGTTATTTTATTGCCACTAAATGTGTATTATTTTTATTATTTATTTTTTAAATTTAAATTATTATAAAGAACAAATTTATTGAATTCATGGATTATATAAGGTTGTCAAAAAAGGTCCTGCGGTATTTTCGCTAGGTGTCGTTCCCAGCGCGTAGTTCTGGTAAGCTGGTTGGAAAGGTATTTTTGCGCGCTTTTTTGACAGTTTTTTGTTTGGTTTAGTCTTTCAAGAGTTATAGCGTCGTAAACATAGAGCAAAATAAAGAGAAAACACTCCATATTTTACAGTACTACTACGACAAAGGCAAAAATGCATCTCAAGCCGCCAATAAAATTTGTGCAGTTTATGGACC
>JAAAKO020007470.1:7826-19134 GCA_010015015.2 Bolitophila cinerea | reverse complement strand
CCCGCACCTGCAGGTTGGGCTATCTGAGTAGCCCAACCGATACAGGTGCTTGTTTAGTCGGCAGTGACCCGTGAGGAGGTTGGTTTTATTTTTTTTTGGATTTATTTTTTCGTGTTTTATTGTGTTTTAAAAGTATTTTAAAAGCTTTCTTGTAGAAAAACTATACAACTCGGTTTGAAGTTGATATCAACGCAGTCAAAACAACTAAGTTCCATTTCAGAGAAACAGAAACTAATTGAATATTGGTAAAAATAATAGAGAAAATAAATAAATATATAGATAGGTCCACAAATTTAAAAAAAGAAACGTTTTTTATATTATTACGAGCTTTCTTGTAGAATAACTATCAAACTCTGTTTAAAGTTGTTATCAACGCAGTTAAAACGGAAATCAGTGTTTTTAGTAATGATGTGATAATAAAAGCCAGTTTTTCTGAAGATTTTTTTTGTAGATACATAAATAGATTTATGTGATAAAACATAAATTTAAAAAAAAACTATATTTAAATGTTCAATTTGTAAATCACAAGTTTTAGTGCTTTTTTATTTATTACACTCGAATTTATCGACGATAAACGCCACAACAATAAGAACATTAAAAATCCAAAGAATCATGGTCACCGGCTTGTGTCGAAAACATATGCACAGGTATTGATTAAAACAGCCCACGCTCATCGCTTAGTGCTACACATTTTCATGATGAAATTTATATATTCATATAGCATTGAATGCTTTAGCTTCAAATCAAATAAGAATGCGGTAGCTGCTTGACTTGGCAAGAAACTTTTCAAGCTGAAAGGTTTTACCGGATTGACAGGTACGAGAAGCACGGTTTTTATTATGTCAAATATATACGTAAAATAGGTATTCTATAGAATGTTCTCTGTACATTCTATATATATCTAAAGCAACGTGCTAGCAGAAACAATGCCGCAATTATCTCGCAAGGACAATATAATTAAAAGTCGAATTATTAGTGTGCACTTTGTGTTTGAATGTTTGTGTTTATAATTCGTTGCTTGCGTGTACAAGACAAATCTTCACTTTTATTGATAGATAGAACTCTTGAAATGTGTCTATATATATATATATATGCATATATTTATTATTTATATACGTGCCGCACACGAAGTGACTTGTAGACGCGTCCGGGTTTGGAGGACGCTTGTGCGAAACCATATTATAAACATATTCATATACTATACAATCGTGCCTATCAATATATTGAAAAATATTACCGAGTCGTGTATTTTTGAGATCTGCGGGAAGTTGTATAATGTTCATGGAAATTGTTTATGTGTTTTTTTTTTGTTGTTGTGTTACGGCCGCAGAAAATATAAATAGCTACGATAAAATTGTATATCTACACAAACTTAAATTAAAAATTCTCGAAATAAATTAATTACGCCAAGACAAAATTTATTTTAGCTATATAAAGCATTTTTTTAAATATTCGTAAACGAAGGTGTAAGCCGCCTTTTTTACAGCCTAGATTTGCTAAGCTGCCTCTTCACATTTCGATCGAATTTATGCAGACGACTTTAACGCTGTTGGGTAACCCGCACCTATGCGCACCCAGGAATCCATTTCGATTGTATTATATATACAGAATGTGTTTTTTGTCCTCTCTGCACTTCTACGCTCTATACGCCAACTGCAAATAAGCTAGCGCATTCTTTTGCACGTCAGTCACACAACCATATTACAATGCAAATATTATAAGTACTAAAGCTTTTCTTGTTGCGGTGTATTAATGTGTGTGTGTGTGTGTATGATCACAAAAAAATCTACTGCGTTTAATGACAATTCAAAGTCGCGTACTCGATTTGCAAGTACTATATACATTCACTTTCAAGCTCATTCATCATAATGACATGAATGGATTCCGCGTGCGTTGACTAAATATATACATCGCGTTCTGTGCGCGCACCTCAATTAAAACGATGAACTAAATTCGCGTATGGCATAATTTATAAACATAATTAGACATAACTGCTGCTGAGCTTAAAAATGCTCTGTCGCAAATTATGGACGCTTACTTCTATATATATATATATGCGTTCACGCGACACTATTTGGGCCAATCTAATAGAAAAGAGTCTCACACAGCGCAACGTGAAAGGTTCGTCGCTTTGCAGCTCTTTTGTATAGTTTGACTATGATTTCATTTGTTGTGAGTGTTCGTTCGCTCAGAAATGTTTCACAGCACAAAAAAAAATGGGTGGACTTAATTTTTTGTTTAACAAATGCGATACCTCATCGCATCTAAGCCCTCTGTGCAATAAGCCCACTAGAAAAACTTCAAGCGACGAGCCCATAGACATTTCATCATGATATTGTAATGTCTAATGTTAAAATCATCTGATTATAATAGTAGGTACTTTAAATACGAAAATAAATCTACATTTGTCACTATACGCGATTGCCGCGATATGAAAACATAATTTCCAGACAAAGCCAACTATAATTCCATCAAAACCAGCACGTGTAAATCAGACCTACATACAAAAAAGGTATATTGGTATAATTATAGTTTAAAATATATACGCACACGGATTATCGGAATATTGACCGAACAAATCTTAAGTAATCCATACTATCCATAGCATAATTAGCAATAAATTACGAGTAGTACATATAGCTAATGCAAATTGTATACGGCTATTATTGCAATGTATAGTTTCGTACTTATGATGATGACTTACAAAGATACGCGCGCGCGCACGCTTGCCTCTGTACAAATAAAAAATTTCACTTTTCGCGTCTACATATGATATTATTATGTATACATACATACATATACTCGACTCGTGTGTATGTATACCTTTGCCTTTGGTTTGAACCTATTTGATTAATATACTGCGGTGCCTACTTATATATACATATTAGAATATATGCTTGAATGTATTTAATATGTAATGAAGTTATGCAAGTGTATTTAGCATGAAGGTGTTTTGAGTACATTTTTTTTAACGTCGCCGTAACAATAGAGTATCATAACACACTCGATATATGCAAGTGTACACAGAGGGAAAAAAATACATAATTTAAGATGTGTAATGTGCGGCAAGTGTTTGCTCATTTCTTTATGTTATTATTGTAAATATATGCAAGAGCTCGAGATTTGTATGATACAGATTACAGAGATAATTTGCAATCAGAGCTTTTTTTAATGGGTGCAGTGCAGGTGCTTTGTGCATGTATGCCGAAATATCGTAAGAAGTAGAACTGCTCTTCTGTGGCAAAGTATTCAATTTTTTTGAATATTTCTTTATATACTTAAAATATACTGATATTATTTTTTTGCATGCTTTTAGGTTATATGCTTTTGGATTTTCTGTTCTTTTTTGTATGTTACATGTTTTTTTTATATTTACCTAATAATACTCTATGACTAACTCATTTTTAAATATTTCTTTTATACTTATACATACTTATAATTTGTTGATTCTTAAAATTTTGAATGTTACTTGTTTTTATGCGACAGGTTTTTAGAAAGCATGCTTTTAGGTTAAATGCTTATAGATGGCTTGTTTTTTGTGGGATACACGATTTTTCTGTTTATCTAAAAGAAACTTTCATACATTTTTAAATATTTCTATGAGAAAACAATTCTTAAAAATGGCTGATATTCTTCAAGTAACCAATTCCTGTATAACTTGCTGTAAAGTTGCTGTTATTGTACATTTAAAGAAGCCTATTAAAGTTAGATCGCTGTTATTTTATTATTAAAGCTAAAGTGGACGGTCTTAAAAGCTATATTAAAGGAATATAACTTTAAATAGGCTTTTATTTAACTTTAAATTAAAGAAAAAAGTTGAAGTGAAGGAAATATATAATGCAAAATTAAAGGAAATGCTTGAAGTTATATGTATGCTATATTTTACCAGTTAAAGTAAGAGCACTTTAAAGTAACTTTAAAAACCGACGATTTACAGGAACAGTTTCTATATAAAAAATATATGTTTCGGGTTTTTTTCTTTTTTTTCCGCGCAGTGTAAGGTCTATGTTCTTAATCCTGTAACCTAGCGCGCTGACCTATAGAAGATACACAAAAACCACCGCAAATAACAAAGTTAAGTTTTATTAAACTTTTAACTTGCTTGAAGTAAGCTTTACAAGTATCATTCCCTTAAAATAATTCTACTATATAAATGATGAAAACAATCCCATTCCCTATAAATGGCCTTTAATTCTGCTAATAATTTTGAATGTAAAAATAATTCTAGCGAATTCTAAGAAAAATATGCGTTTCATTAAATTTTAACATTACCTTTCCCTATATTTCAGCAATAAATGATAAAAAATATTATTTCCTTTAAATTGCATATAAATTTTTCCCTTTTAATCGCTTTTATTTCTGCTTTAAATTGCTGGTATTGCTGCGTCCCTGTAAATCGACTAAAGCTTCAAGTGTTATGTTAACAGATGGTATTTTTTGACATTAGCACAGGCACAGTATATTGCAATTGGCTTCGCAATATACTTGCTCCTTTTACAATCTCCTGGGCGATTTAGATTGGTTCGTATGTTTCATTATCCCTTGGACTGACATAGGTCTGCTCATGATTATTGCTTCTTTTCCTCGTCCAAATCAGAACTACTGAAGCGTTCATTTGATGATACCGCCGAAATAAGTCTGATGGATTGTTATGATCAAAGTTGGGGGTAAAGTCCCATAAATGTCGATTAGGTGAAAACTTTGTAGCGATAGTAGAAACATCACAATTTAGCGGGTTCGTTAATTTCGAGATCATTGATTTAAGATTTTGTGTTGTTTTTTTATATGCCTATTTTTGCTATAATCGTCAAATGTTTCAATATAATATAATTCAATATATATTTCTATATAAGCTAATATATAGTTGTGACTTTAAGATTAGCAATATTAAAGTTGTTTTACAGGAATTCTATAAATCCTTGGTCCGGCGTGAGACCAGCTCTAGTTTTAGTGTTCGGTGTTCTATGTAAAGTATGCGTTTTGTGTCTTTGTCTTGGGAACAATCCCTGAAGAGGCATCTTGCTGACCCGTTAAACCATAGCCAGGCAAGGGCAATGCGGGAGGAGTGCCGGATCTCAAAATGCGGCTGGCTTGTAATTTTTTTCGGAGAAGCTCTTTCCTGTCTAGATTGTTCCCGTTACAAGTTACTGCTTTAAAACTAGCAATTTTATAGTTCTAATAAAGGATATTTATAAATCGACTACAATTATAGTGTATTTAAAGTTGCAACTTTAAAAATAGATGATTTAAACCTCATATATGGGGCACCAACATAATAAGGCCAAATACAGCATCTTTAAAGCAAGTTTTACAGGAATCGGTTACTTTGATAGAGGGATAATATACTCTATGACAATCACGTATTTTTAAAATTCTCTATATTAGTTTAGCGTGTCTGTGATTGGGCTTGCTTGCGCGGATTTTAATGTATTAGGCCACATTAGAATCCAATTTCCTGTTATCCAATGGAGCTAAAACTTGGCTCATTGACTTGTTGCCGATGACAATGCATTCTATTAAATGTTTCCCTACCTCTCATTTAGGTTAGGGAATTTATATGAAAAACTTTGTTATTTTAGGGTTGATTAATTTATATTACTTTATTCAATTAAACTGATGATATTTGGATTTCTCAGATTTTTTATTTATTTATTTTTATGCTACATATTTTTTGGAATGTACTACGATTGGCCGAATTTTGATTGGCCAAATCGCGATTGGCCGAATCTTGATTGGCCAAATGATACGATTGGCCAAATGATATGATTAACCAAATCACGATTAGCCAAAACACGATTGGCCGAATGATACGATTTTCCGAATCACGATTTGCCGAATCTGAATTTGTAAGTGCATTATGGGCAAGTGGGTGATATGTAGGGCAACCTAAAAGAAGTTCGTCAGATGAGTAAGGCAGAAATACGTTTCATACAAATTCAATCAATTTATCTACTTGTTAGGGCTAATTTTAGCTTATTTTAATATAAATGCTAATTTTGGTTTATTTTGCATATTTTAGCTTATTTTAGTACAAATGCTAATTTTTAGTGCATATTTTATTTTTTTATAGAAAATCAATAAAACTATTGAAGACAATTACAAAGATATTGTTTGGAAAAGATTGTGATTGTTAACAAATATACAAACTGAGGTAAAAGCCAAAAAATATCCAATTAACGATGTTTTTATGTCTTATTTTAGACGCTTAAAATCATATTTTTAGGGCTTCTTTTTGGTTGCTTTAGCTTATATGTATTCGGCGAATAGTGTGTCTTCCAATCGTGTTTCGGCCAATCGTGACTCAGCCAATCAAAACTCAACCAATCGTGATTTGGCCAATCGTTTTTCGGTTTATCGAGGGACACTGTTTTTTTAGATAGCATGCTTTTAGATTGCATGCTTTTTAGTTTGTTTTTTTATGATACATAAAGCACCGAATTTGTATGGCAAAATACACAACAAAAAACCCGTTGAATCACTTTCACGAATTCTTTTGTGTGTGTGTTTGTTCTTTTTTAAAGAATAAAACATATTTCTAAATATATTCATGCTTTCTATAATCATTTACTAAAATTTACATAAAAATGCAAGCATAAATAAATTAGCCATACAAACAAGCTGAAAACGTCACGTATACACGACAGAATGCGTATAGTATTATATACATTACACTCAGTATAGTTGCTGTGGACCATTCATAAGACAAACCATGTTTTAAAGGCACAAAACCGACAAAAAACACTTAGCTTTCCTCGAGATAAATGCATTTTGTTATGATTAAGCCATTTAATACAATTTGTTGTGACTTTTGAGAACGCTATGACGAACACCGTAAATTTATTGTATATAATAATAAATAATATAGACAACGCACAAATACGCACCCAAGACAAGTATATATATATATAAGATAGAGGTATAGAGTCGCACTTTCGCTAGATGCCAAGGAATGCGGCTTTGCAAAATTCATTTATATACTTTATATGGAAATGTGTGCGAGCGCCGCGGCTATGTGCGCCGCATAAATCCTAACTATGTACCAACCTAACGAGTTATATGAGTACCTACACTAGATAATACCTACATAAATATTATGTGGTATGTTTTTTGAAATATGCGCTCGATCGACACATAAAAAATAATCAACGTGGTGTTGATATTTGATTATACAGCAGTTTCTATATGCGCCAGCATAGGAAACTAGATTTTATGGTTTTATTACTACCTGTATGTCTCTAATCCGCCAAGTGTTGCACTCGGTTATGTGGTTTTCTTACATACTTCCTCTATACCCTTTTATTTACTTGCTTCCATACGATGTGATAATATAAATTTATATAAAATAAATTTAAAATTGATTTGAATTCAAAGTTGGCTTACCTTTTGGCATTCCGCACGGGCCTTTCGTTCGCGCATTATCCAGAAAGTCGAGATCGTAATGTCGGGCAGGTGGATAGGTTAGTGCCACGTGTGCCAGTGCATTTTGTACAGTAAACACTGTGACCAATGCAATGCACACAAGTGATCCGATACACCTCGAAGAGGACGTCATTCTGGTTGGGTTGGATTTGCACGCACGCACAATGTTCGAAATCACCGCGTGTGCGTTTCGATTGTTCGTTTTTGTTTTAGTTGCACCTTCTAATCTTACGAGTTCTGACCGTGCTGGCTCATGTTTCGGTTTACTTGGTTTAAATCGTTAATAGAGACTTGCGCGACGCACGTGCGCAATGTATCCCACTCAAAAACCACAAAAAAACAATCACGTTTTTTTTCTTTTCTTTGGCGTATTCGATCGCGTAGAAATGCACTCACACAAAAGCCCGCAATTGCGTTCACTCGTCTAGAACGTTTAGATATGCAAACGGATCTTAGATAAATCTTCTGCTATATCCACACTTCACTGCACTGCACTAACCCGATCGTCTTTGGCAAACATTTTTCTCACTCTGTCGTCGATTCTGACGTTCTGTTTTTTTATTTTCGATGCGGGTCCGTTCGACCGATCACGCGCGCGCGATTCGTATATAAATATCGATTGATCTCAGAATAATACACTCGCGAGCACTGACGGTTACGATCTGCTGGAACACACCTGTGTGTCGTGTAGGTTGCCTCTTTAGAAATGCGGTAGTGTGAGCATGAAAATAACCAACGGACCTCGGACGAAAACACACGCTGAGCGAGCCAATCCGAAATATGTCGTGCGAGCGCGAGCCAACACCGTTATAATATGGTTTCGAAAGTGATTAGTCGAATTCGAATCTGAAAAATGTGAAGAAAAGAAATTAATATACAAGTGTGTGCTGATTGTTCGGCGACTTTATTAAATGTATGTGGCGTTGAGTGTAAGAAAAAATGTCACACACTCTTACACACACACACACACATGATGGTTAACGCGTGCGGAAGATCTCATGCGAGGAAGTGTGCCATCCGAATATATTAAGTCGTCGCGTATTTACTTTTTGGATTCGGATTATGATTGGTCAATGACACGATAATGTGTGTTTTAAAATATCGATTGACTGTATAAATAGACTAGTAAAAATGGTAGTCACTTTCATAAATATCAACAGAAAATATTGGAAATTTATTTTTTAGCGTTGTCCAAGATTTAATGCATCATTTAAATGTCAATATTATTTGATTCGTTTCACACAGGTGAGATAACCGTTTTTTTAATGATTTTTCAACAGGCTAGTTGTTTCCGTTTTTCTTTTGAAATAAAACCTGGATTTTTTTTAATTTAGAATACAAATTGTTAATTTTTTTCTAGTTTTTTAGTTTATTTTGAAATGGGTTATTTTAAATTCTTATAATAGGGGCATATTGTTTGTTTATTTCAAATCGAATTAATTGTTCTGTCAAATAAAACACACAAAGGTTCGCAACCAAATAAATGAAATCAATTTTTTATCTTTTTCTTGCATATTTGTTGGTTATATTCTAGGCATATCAAATATAAACATAAATATAACTTTTATTAGCATATAACTGTCAAATAATAACTGAATTTAGTTTAAATGACAATTTTCAGAATTCGAAATTAGCATAGTACGCAGAATTAAAATAAAATAATTCGGCTAATCATAAGCCTAGTCTCGGAGGTAGGTTAATTTTTGCATGTAAATATGTTAAGCCTTGTCAAAGAAAACACGGCAAATATTCTACTTTATTGTAGATCAGAAAAAAATCCAAGAAGGTCTTTACAATCATATCTCTACAATATCATTTTAGGGAGATATAGAGCTAATAATGCGGTGCAACTTTTCCCTCTTCTAAATATTGTTTTACAGCTTTAAATCGTGGTTTTTGTCATGTAGAATTTTTTTTGGGATATTGGAAAGGTCCCTACTCCTTTTCTATAACCCCAAAAAATCATTCTACATAACTAATTGGGGATAAACATTTTTTTTGGTTTTACTACAAAAGGTATGGGTATGGAGAAATAGATTTGGAAGTAGTTAAGAATGGATAAACCATAACTTCTCGAATATAATCCAGTTCTATTTAAAGTACTGAAATCCTATAAAATATGAGATCTGCTCAAGGAAGAGGTCCACTTTAAGAACATGGAAATTGACAATTAACAATTTGAACAGTTAATCAATCAAAAGAACCGAAATAATCATTGCATTACATCTCAAAAACCTATGATTTTTCAAGAATCTCTTTATCACCGAGGTATAAAAACACATTGACAGAAGACCAGCAGAGGCGTTTGAAAAACCATAAAGTTTTATTAGCTTGCTGCACAGGATAAAATGGGAGACTGTATCGAATGCTTTTGAAAAATCAAGAAGATTTAGAGTCGAGCACATTTATTTTTATCGAGAATTCGTGAGATGTCGTCAGTAACTCTAAACAGACCTGTCTCAGTACCACGAGCGCTGCGAAACCCAGATTGATAACTGTTTAAGAGGTTGTGACATTGAAGATAATCATCAATCTGTTTCCAAATTATTTTCTCAATGTCCTTAGATTCAGCACGAAGGATGCTAAAATGGGACGGAATTCTTGAAGTTATTGGGAACGAGAATTTTTGTGTATAGAGATAACTCTGACTTTTCCAAGAGTTCGAGAAAGTGGACGATACATTTGGATATGTTGTAGAGGATGAACAAATACAGATAGCAACATTTTTAAAAACACAATGGAGGTGTTGTCTAATCAAACTGATGTTAAGCACACTTTAGAGAAGGAAAGAATCACATCTCGGACGGTAATTGATGTAAAAGAAAAAGAAGATGTACAAATGGATAAAATAGCGAATAATTGAGGAGCATTATTTAACGGAGATGAAGGTATTGATGTTACAAGGTAGCTGTTAAAAGTTTCATATTTGAAAAGTTGTAAGATTGTAGATGAAGATGAAAATACGAGATGGAAGTGAATGTTTTAAACCACTTCCACTTATCCGATCCAGCTCAAACTTGGCACATAGACTCGTTTGCAGGTAACTTAATTTTTTTGTAGGCATTTTTCTACTTTCAAAATTATACCTAATTTAGTACAAACATATTACGTTAAATTGCGTTTGTGATGAAGCCAAGCAGAAAAATCAAAAATGTAAACATATGCTTGATTAGCACACATATGATATCACGTTTTTGGACCAATACACGATATGTTGCAATATGATGCAAACAAATGAAAAGGCACGTTCTTTACGGACAATCAGCGCCCCAGACTGCAGTATTTAAGGTGAAAAATGTGGCTTTCGCCGAAAATGAAACTAAAACGACCATTAATAATCGAAACGCCAAAAAATGCTCGAAAAATTTGGTGTTATCGTAAAGGCTGAGTAAAATCTAAAATGGCTCACAAAAATCAAAGTCTATAGCAGGTGCACATATGCATTGTTCCTGATCTCTGTCCTTGAAACACAAAGCGGAACTCATAGTTTACAGATTTTAGGTAGTTAAGCAGTGACCTGAGAACCACTACTCATAATATTCAATATTCGATTTTCGTAAGCAAATCTACTCAGCGTTTACAGTGAATTTAAACTTTATAAAGTTTTTTTCTGGAAAGTATGTTTAAAGTGTAGTTAACTCAAATGGACGCAAGCAATAGTAAAATACTCTACTTTATTAAGCTTATGCCTGAGCTTTTACTATTTTCCATTCCCTGGTAAATGATATTTTACATTTTGCTGAATGTGGATTTGTCTCTATAGTTTTCTGACTTCACAATTAACGTTTCCATAAAAATTCCCTTAAAATTATTTAAAATAGACGATTATATCTTAATCCCCTCCCCCCGCTTTCGGACGCCTTATTGGGAGTGATAGCTTTCCGTGCGG
>JAAAKO020007459.1:0-19139 GCA_010015015.2 Bolitophila cinerea | reverse complement strand
TAATATATAAAAAATATCAGTTTTTTATAGAAAAAATAATAATATTGTACACAAAATATAATAATTGTTGTTACAATGAATAAATATTTGTTAACTTAAGTTATTGTTACCTTTATTAAAAAATGACCAAAAAAATGATTGTTACCGTAAATAAATTATTACGCAAAAAAAATTGGTACGTGCATTTTTGCATTTGCACATGTTTTTGGGCACATTTCGAATTTATTTTTGTGACATTTTTGTATTTTTTTTGATATAGTTTTATTTGGCATAAAAATGATTTTTTAAAAGGCATTTTTTGGCACAATTTTTTTTTGCGGAACATTTTTTTTATGGTACAATTCAAATATATAAAATTCTAAAAAAGGAGAAATTTAATAAAATAAAGATAAAATAGGCAAATATCTTAAGAATATATGCATTTAAAAACTTAAAATATGCTAAATAGGCAAAAACTAGTGGGTCTCATTTGATTGGAAATTAGATTAGACAAAAATGTATTTACATGTTTATCCTAGCTCTATATATGATCCTTGGTGTTTATGGGATCTTTGGCGCCACATGGTTCAATCGATCTATAGCTGATTCCTCGAGTACATATTTTTGCACGGTCGGTAGACCGGCAGACTACAGTTATCGCAACTGCCCAATAAAGACAGCTTCATTGGTCAATTTAACGGTAATTCCAGATTTTCTAAAAAAAACTCGCGGCCTCCAAATTTTTATGTTTGTTTGGTATCAAACTTAATTAGTTTCCAGGAGGGGATGGTGAAAGTTTATGGGTAAATCTATTGTTTGGACAAAGGGGCATACATTTTAGAAGACAGTAATCGTGAGCTGACCTATCACAACTTACAGGATAAGCATCTTGAACCGCAACACCCTGTATAATACATCTTGTGTTTAACATAATGTAAACACAAACGAATATTATTAATACTTATAGTATTTGAATAAAATGTATAGACGTTTTCATGCCATACATGTATATACTGTTTATATGTATATAATATCGAAATTATCTTATATTCATTATCATATCACACATAAATATGACACACAGAGACACCCATACAAATATAGATAAGAGCCAGTGTACAGAGAGTACACCTTTCCCTATATATAGAGTATATATTTCATACTAAAGAGTGCTAGAGTATCAAAAATGTATAAACGATATTTTATCAATGTATATTATATTGTAGATAAGATATTATAAAATTATGCGTGGTTTCTTCTGGAACACAGAATTTCTGGGATGGGCAGTGGATAAGTTCTATAGAAATACTCGAAATGACTCACTTATTTGGGACGAAACCTCGGATGTTACAAGGAACAGCGACACCAGCACAAACACTGCTTTGATCGCGGACATTTTTTTAACGATTATAACTTAAACGATATTATTTTGTTTCTGTGTTTCTGTCCAATTTTTAAGATATATGTCTGACACCGCACAATTTTGGAACACACACGGTCTTTATAGAAATATGTATATATATACTGTTCTGAGTTCTGCTGTGCTCACTTCGAGCCGCAAGATATCACTACTGAAAATTGTACTGAAACCTTTGGAAAGGTGCAACATATCCACTTGATTCGAATTTTGAATATGCGGCCGGCGCGGTGGCGGCGTCACACCGGCTTCGTGTTATCTTATCGTTTATTATCCATTATCACACACGGTGTGACTCGTTTGCTTCAATTTAATATATTATGTATATAATTGTATCATGCGTACAAAAGAGTGTCTATTTACTATGCAATTGGAAATGACTAGTTATTGACTTTTTGGAGACTGCACAAAATAACAATTTTAAAGAACAATGCTATAGGCATCTTTATAATACGAGTTATATATTATGTTAATATATATTATATATATTTATTTAGTATTTGTTATAATATCTCCAGTTCCATATATAATTAATAGTGTCCCGTAGGTCAACGTCATCCATTGGATAGATATTCTATATCAGATAGGCCAGATCATGACTGGCCAGAAAATATCGAGAGTTTGTGTAAAATTTCTTCATTTTTAAAGATTAAAAATAGAACAAATAAATAGATCGAATAAATGATTTTTGATAACGATAATATTATTATTACATTTTCCCTCTCCTTTCCAATATAGATACGCTGAGGCGCCATTTAGATTTTCAATATATTTATATCTAGAATATTTACTTATATTATACTATACATATTAAATAAATATATTTTCTGCCTTTTTCGTTTTTATTAAAATTAATTACTAAATATTATTTTGTTAGCCCCCAAGATTTTTTTGAATTGGAGCCACTGGTAAAATGATGTTTATTGTTTTGTTTATTTAAAAAAAACTTGTAATAATTATGTACACCGTATTATATATTATTATGAATGGCGAATACATTTTCTATATATATTTAATATTCTCGAATATACTAATGGTATTATTGATATTTGCAAAAAATTATAAATATTTTTAGTATATAATAATCATGATTTAATATTTTTAATATTTCTATATTGATAAATAATATTTTAAATTCTGTGGTATTTGCGAGTAATAATATATTATTCTTCTTTTGTTGTTTTAAATTCGCAAATATTATCATGCAAATTTATAATTTGAGTATTTTCAAATATTTTCAGTATTCCTAAATATTTTACGAATGTTATAAAGTTATAATTATCGCTCTCGTTATTTGGATCCGGAAAAAAACGAAAAAAATATATTTGAAAATATAAATATTAGTCTAAAAATGCAAACACACGTTATAACCTTGACTTCGCGGTCAATCCAGAAAAATATGAATATTTGAGAATCGATATTTAGTATACCAAACTCAAACAATGAATAAATCAAAAATTAAAGTTACATATGTTCGCAATCGCGAGCTCCGTAAAAATTATAAAAACACTAATTTGTCACATATACAAAATCGTGTAATGTGTATTATCAAATTCTTAAATTCATTAATTAAAAAAATAAAATTGTTATTCGCTATGTATTTATTTTTTTAATATTTGCGATTTTTTGTTGATATAAAAGTAATTTATTTGCAAATAAAATATACAATCATAGTATTTGTGAAAATATTTATAAAAAAATATTTTAAATCATATTTACTTAATATTATAAATATTCGCGAATATAGACTTTAAATCTCTGTATTTTAATAACATATTTTAGATATTTGTAATATTAATAATAATATTTGCGATATCTGGGATTATCCAAAGTTTGTACAACACTTACAGGAGTGAATATTCCTCGGGACAAAAGGGCGAATATTTTATTGTTGCAATATTAGGTGATTTATTGAACACCCTGTATACAATTATAATAATACCACGAAAACATTGTGTAATTACTAAGTAATCACTGTATAATTATGTATCGTGTATATTAATCATAATATGATGTCATATTATTTCTTGCAATCTTAAATGCTATCATGCGCATAAAAGTTGTTTGACTTATAAGGGATAGCAAACAATGTAGAAAGAGGTCTTAGATAATATGTAGATAATATATAATTTATTATTCATATTTCATATTTTTGCATACTTCTTTCAAGAAGAACTGGTACAAGGCCCAAAGTGAGGTGCAAGGATTCCATTAATTTGTTACGGATCTAGATTATTCTCTAAGAGCTTTGGTGGGTCCGTTTGGAGAGATGCCCAGACCCATATTGGGTTGTAAGCCAGAGTATATGTAAGCCCTGTATCCTAAATAATCCTATTTTTCAACATATAATGTTAAACTTAAATTCCTATATTTATCAACTGAATCGCTTTACTTTATATTGAAATTTGAAATTTAATTGTTTCCTGGAAATTTGTTTTTAAGCACAAAAAGGAACAATAATAAAAAAAAATTACACAAAAGAAACGAACAAAAAACATAATTTGAGGTGTTCGTGTATATAAATGATGATCCAATCACCAGAAGACAGCTTGAAGTAGTACAAAATGAAAGAACTGCATACCGTGAGACGTACATAGAGATTATGGGAAAGCCAATAAAATAAGTCAGGCAAATCGAAAAAATAAAATTGTAAATGAAGCGGAAAACTATGGCATAATTCAGTTGAACGAGCTTCAAGCTTCAAGAAGAGAATACATTTTTTTTTATGAAGCGGTGTGGTCGGAACGGCCTAAAAGTGCGCTTAAAAAGGTGTCTCTAAAAAAACTGTACTTGTAGAGGTAAAGAGTATTATTTTACCATTGGCACTTAAAAACTGGAATAAAAGTAAATAAAAAATTCAAAATTTAAAAAAATCTGATCCCTAAAAAATATTAAATATAATGTCCTATATATGCTGTTTTTTAGCAAAATTATTCAAGAAGCCGTCTAATGTTTCCAATCACGCGAGATCAGCACAGAAATATGGTAAATTATAAATTTTAAAACATTATAAAACGAATCCCTTATTCCCTTAAATGTTATATACCTGAATTGAAATGAGGATGTACATTCTATGATCGACACTTTTTTTTGGGAGCACATTTTTAATCTCCAAAATAGAATGTGCACTTAAAATAAAATTAACAACGTGCACCTAAAAGCTTCCATTCGCACACTTGGTAGGCATTTTAATATAACACAATTTTAGATGCACACATTTCTAGATGACGTTTTTTTTTGGTGGTAGCAAGATTTGAATTTACTTTGGTGGACAAAATTGAACTTTATGGTGTAAACTAATAAAAAGGATGCCTATATTTATAATATTTTTTTTAAACTAAAATGACTACGATGGCTGGATGCCTTTCGGAATTTATTATATATATCTTATGAATTATGAAATCGTGCTGTAAGCTGTATGCAGCTACACTACTGTATTTCTTACAAAAAATCTTTAAATAATCTATAATGAATATTAATTTTATTCTCTTAACATTTTATAATTAAATGTGTACATCTGATACTTTTTACTTTCTTTTGTTTAGAAATTGAGTATCGCGTCGGTGATACGATTGAGTTTTTGCCCGATAATTGTGTCTCGGAAAACGGCCACGAGAATTAAATGCGACCATTCTCTGCGAGCCTCTTCCGCGGTCACTAAACTTCCCGTTCCGGATGCCCTTATTCTTTTGAAATTGAACATTTCTCGTATTTGGCTTCGTCACAAACCTTAAGATCGACAGTAATTTATTCGGATCAATCCACAGCGTTTGGCCAAGCTTAAAATCTGCTAGTTTGATGTGTTCTTCTAGCTTAACAGAGACTGAAAAATCATGAACCGTACCGAAAATCTCGTCAATCTTTCCGATTTGAGTTTTATTTGCCAAGAAAACGGGTGCATTAAAAAATGGAACGGTTTTCGAACCCTGTGCCGTAACCTTGCACAAAATGTCGAACTGGCACGTATTTGTGAACTCAGCAAATGGAACAAAACTAACCAGCGCCTGGTTTGCCAATTGAAACCCTCCTTTTTTGAACGTCTTCAAATTTCTCGGGTGATAATTCATTGCGCAATGTCTGTGAAATACAAGATATATTATTGGTTTGTATTTGCATAAAATAACATACATACTTAAATTAGTAATTATATTAAATTCCTGTGCTTTTTAGATATAAAAAAAAAAAACAAAATTGTATATTAATTGCTAAATGGTATATGATATTTGATAATTGATATAATTCTGAATTTGCTTTGCACAGAATAAAATGAATAAAACAAAAGCCAACTGACAATATATTTTTAAAAGATCAATTTACGGCGCCGGCTAAGAAATTTAATTTCAACTTCCCAGTTGGACCATTTTTACCAATTTCATTGCTGTATAAATATACAAAAAAATATTATTATTTATTATTGATTTATATTTTGTGATATTATTAAAAAATGTATATATATTATTTTTTAATATAATTTATTAAAAAATATTTTTTAAGTTTTAATCATTAAATACTCTTCAGGCACATATAGTATAAAAACAAAAATGATAAACATATAAAATATATACTGGTTTATATTTATGTAAATAACAAATTGCATGAATTCCATTCAATAATTTGAAATGCTGATAAACTTTACATAATAAATAACGAATTACAAAAATAAAGAAAACTAATTAGTTCATTTTCAAAATGCAAAAAAATAATAATACGAATACAATCTGTCATGGCATGTAGTCTGTATTACAACTACTAATCACGGATATATGGCAATCCATGGTGTTGTCATGCTCATTATTTTGAATCAGTCCGGATGTATTCCCAGATTCATATTTAGTCTTTGTCTCCACGTTTGGTTGCATTTTTGTGGTGCGTATATAATTTGTAAGAGAACTTTGGTACGCTTTAATTTTCGGTCGAACATAAGATGACATCCATTCTTTTGGTACAGCTCTAGTTATGGCAAGGTCCTTTCCTATAGGTACGGTTGAAATGACTCGCTGAGGCTGAACGAATCTTACGAATCTTTGAAGTTCGCTGTAACTGGAATGTTCACTGTATTCAATGCCTGCAAAAGAAAATAGTGTTAGAGCAAATACAATATTGCAAATTCTGAGATGTTCCTACCAACAATTGAGATTTTTTTACCGTAACTGGGTTTAGAGTTTTTCTCCCAGCCACTGGGTCGGATAGCTAATAAAACGCTATAATGGTCCGAAAAACTGTCTAGGTATTGTGCTAGCATCTGGTAGCTAATGCTGCCAAGGTTCAGTACGTGCAGTTGGGCATCGACGGGTCGATCAACGATAACAGCCAGCATATCGGGTATAGCTAAACAGTCCATAGCTTTTCGTCGAACTGGTTCCAGCCATACTTTCAGTCCAAATCGTGTAGCTATCTCCATCCAAACCTTTTCTTTGCCTGCAATTAAAGAATTATGTTAAAAAAGAGTTATTAACTAATTTTAAAGTTCTTTTACCAATTGTGTAAGAGCCACAGACGATCAGACTTCGGACGCCGATGTTCTTTTTCAAGAACTTATCGCACTCAAACGTTGCCTGCTCTAAACTATCGGATTGAAGCTGAAAGTCGTATTGCTTGGAAAGATATCTATAAGATAATAATTCTAGAGAGATTGATTCCCTAAAGAAAATATGATCGTAGTTACGTTGTATCCAAGTATAGGGTATTGATGGTGTTATTCCAAAATACTGCATTTTCTTCCATTTCAGCATTTGCACGAAAATCACCGGTGTGCAATATACATTCCCCACCCAGCAGTTTAAACAGAAACATAACGGCTCCAGGACAGCTAAATTCAGTTTATATAAATTATAATGCAGAATGTTCAGAAGATTTATGTGTCAAAAACTCACTGATTGGCTTCCAGGGCAGTAACTTCCACATCGTTCACCATAACTGAACTGTCTACGGCCACCACATGAATGTGTTCTGATGCAACGTTTATAAATGCCTGTACAAGTCGTCCTGCAATAAATTGTATACACATGTCATTAGCATTGGGAAATACAAATTAAAAGGCATTTTATACCTGTGGTGGGGGACACGTACAGCGGCATATTAAAACTTTTCTTAAGTCCGATATAATGATCTGCATGGAAATGAGACAGAAAATAATGCGTCACATTTGGGATATTGCCATATCGAAATGCGTCCACCGCAAAGGTTGTGCCTTCAACTACTTTGTACGCAGGACATGCAATGGGTACTCTTGATTTGGTCGTTTTTATCCGTTTGACCGGAGTTTTAATTGGTATTGTGATGTTTTTTTTATTAGATGTAATTAAGTCTTGGATTTCTGTCGTTATATCACTATTTGATTTTATATTGGTTAACTGTAAATCCACTTCTAGTTGTGCTGTATGTCCAGATATTGTATTTAAATCAACCTGAGGCGGATCCACTTTAACTTGTGCTGTATTTGATGTAAGTCCAGATGTAGTTATCTCTACTGTGCTCATGGTAAGTCTTTTAATTTTTGCATTTTTTGTTGGGCCTTTCCTTTTGACTAGAATCGTGTCCATTCCAACTGAATCGTTTTTACTGTTAGGTCCTTTAGAACGTTTTGATAACAATGATTTTTTACTACTAGTCGGAGTAGAATTTGCCAATGATTTAATCGGACCTGAAAGTTTATTTATTGATTTTTTGTTTTCATTTTTACAAAGTGATATTTTACTATTTTTTGAAGACGAACTCTCGTTATTTGTCCTCAGCTGGGAAGTATTTTTAATGTTAAGAAGCACTGGAACGCCTACCATAAAATCTTTATTATTTGCTTATTGAAAATATACCGTATTTTTTAAAAATTATTCTTTACAGCACTTACTATTCGTTTTATGGAAATAGTCTGAAATGTGTGTTTCTTTGCGGGCGGGTCTAACTTGTGCCGGCTTCGCACATGCTTCGAATTCATCTTCCGACGACAGTGAGATGATATCCGATTCAACAGGTACGAGTGGAGCTGTACAAACGACTTTTTCAGGCACATCATTTTCATCACCACTACTTTCATAGTAAACCATGCGCCGTTTAGATCGCAGTGCATATTTCGGTGTTTTTACGGTGGATTTGTTTTGTGTCCGAGGTATTTGATTAACAACCGGTTTAGTCTTCTTTTGCTCGGTGCGCAAATTATTGTTTTGAGAACTATTAATGTTGGCAAAGCTGCACACTTTTATCGCTGACATTTTTGTTACTGAAATGTATGATTTTATTAGAACCTTGTTGTAGTGCTTTTTGTATCTAATATACTACATACATGTAGCCCCTTATAGCCGCTAATGCGGCATTTAGTTATGTTAAAAAAGAGGACGGTCTACTAAATAGAAATACAAATAAATAAATATCAAATACACAATTCAGACTAGAGACGATGACGAAATTCAAAACAAGTTTATTTCAATTCCACCTTCCAAATTATCCGTTTCACTTGACATGTTATGATAGCTGTGTTTTTTAATTCACCTCGTTGCACCCGAGACATCAACCAATTGGTGAAGCATGCACAATGCGCATTATTTAAATTTGGCATATGCCAAATTATACAAACCTGTGGTTTTTGTTTTGTTACAACTTATTCTTTTTAATATTTATTTAAGATACTTTACCGATGTTTTAATATTTGTTTTGTAGGTAAATAAATAATAATTATTATTCATCGTGACTGTAGTGGTGAAATAATTGTCGAGAATTGTCGCGTTGTTATTTGTTGAAATACTTTACCATATTCACCACTGTCCACAAAGCCAAAATGCCGATTGTCAGTGGGAGACGGGAGTAAAGTGTCAAAAAAACAGACAAAATAAAAAAAATCGCTTAAATATTTAGTTTTAGTGAATTTTATTACACTCATTCAGTTGCCACAGTTTAAAAAATGGCAAACAAAGGCAAGGACAAGGACTCGGAGCGTGATTCTAGCGACAAGAAACGCAGAAAGTCATCCATAACAAGCACTGCTGCTCCTGTAATCACGAAAAAACCCACAGAAGATATTTATGCGGTACGTTGTATTGTCTAACATAACCACATTTATTTTATGTTTGTTTTTTTGTTATTTGTAATGTTTTGGCAGAGTGTCGTCAAATTCGAAGAGCAAGAATCGGAACAACGTACATCCGACGAAGACTCAAAGCTATTCCATGAGACCTGCGAGGATCTGCGTGAACTTTTTGCTGAGATCTTGGAAATTAAGAAGCAGGGTATTGCAGAAAAGGTAAGTGTGTTTTTGTTGTTGGTAAATTATGAATAAAAAGTAATAGAGTTGAATTTAAGACGCGCAAGGAGATTCCGGAAAAACGTGCTGAAGGTTCATTTAGTTTTGTAGTGCTAAAGAAATTGAATCGATTGGATAAGGTACGCCTACGGTCAGGTCGAGATGCCTTGCACAAGGAAAAGCTTAGTGTCGACAGCAATCGGCTCCAGCTACAGAATCTCTTGTACGAAGCCGAGCATTTGCGCAAAGAAGTACAGCGCTGCTTTCAGTTCAAAAGTCAAGACGAAGAAATTGACTTGGTTTCTGAAAAGGAATTCTACGAGAAGGCACCGGAAAGTATTTCACGTGCAGACAAGACCGAAAACGATGAGCACGCTCGTCGGCTGGCCCGTCTAGAATGGGAACTGCAGCAACGCAAAGAGCTGGCCACAATGTGCAAAGAGCTACAGGCTGCCAAAGAGAAAGTATCTGAGGACATTGATTCGAAAACGGATCGACTTAATTCATTGGCTCCCCGTTTAGACGGCCTGCTGAAGGCAACGCGTCCTCTGCAAATTGCCCTGGATATGGACATTGAGAAAGAATGGGAGGTGCAGAAAATCGCTCGTCTATTACCAAGACCTTTGTACCTGGTGTACGTTAACTTAAGTGCTTATGGCGAGGCTTGTGGTTAGTATCGGATAGAATGCGTTTTTATTTATATATCCTATAAAATACGTTTGGCTCTTTAGATTCATATTTGAAGACATCAATTCATGGGGACGAAGATGAGGCAAAACAGCTGGAGGATAGCATTAAAGACAGCAAGGATGATATCGATGATAACAATCAAGACTCAGACAACGATGACAATGATGCCGAAAACGTTAGTGTTTTTATGCTATAATTAAACGCTGTTCTAAAAAACTTTATATTTTTGTATTCGCAGGAAAGATCATCTAAAAAACACCACCATCGTCGGCAGTCAAAGGCAGCCCTCAAAGAACTAAAGAAGAATAATTTATTTAAGCCACATCCTTTGAATGTCGTATTTAAGGTAAATACTATAGTCACGATAACAAGAACATTTGAGAATTTTCTAAACATATATATATTCATCTAGATATGCACTAGCAATAACAAAGCAGTTCTCTCTGTGACCTTGTATTACCTGCCAGCTCTAAATTTCGTGACGGCTCATTGCAAACTGTTGGAATTTCAAAATATCGGAGTTGCTGCTGGGTAACATACATTTAATTAAAGAAACCTTTATTCATATATTCACGCAATATGTATTTTTTATTTTTAGTGAAGTGGTAGCACCAAACAAAATTCTCAGTTGTCTGAACCAGGATGACTTTGGCGAGAAAAGCTCAAATCCCAAAACAGTTTATCAATTGCAGGACTGCTCAATTGATCCTAGTACACTGGTTGCTTTGCTCGAGGAAAAACAACTGGGGCGTCCGTACACATGGGCACAGCAATTGTGTGGACTAGATTTTGTTTTGTATCCCACGACCAGTGGAGTTTCACATGAACTAGCCCAGTCGTCTGTGCCTGACATAATCAAGTTAATTCGTATGCGTTGGCAAGCCCGACTTGGTCTGTACAAGCAAATTTATGCTTTAGGTAATTGTTATATATTTTTTTAATTGTTTTATACGCAACTTATAATATTTATAATATGCCCGCAGAAAGCAAAAACACAGACGTATTAAATAGTTCTCAAGACGTTGCAATGGTACGTCTATCAAGCAGTCTCGTGCAATGGACAGCAATCTCTTGGGAAGATTACGTCGTGCCCGTGGCCACACACAAATTTGTCGAAGAAGGTTATGTGACGCCGCACGATCTCTTCTATCGTGCTGTCGTCACACGTGGCTCGGCCAAGCTGATGTGTTATGTCAACATTTCGACAAACTTCCCGAAGGAGTTGCCATTGTGGGCCCTTGATCTTAGCTGGAACGGTAGTCACAGTGCTCAGTCTAACTCCACTATTCGGGTAAGTGTGATACATGCTCGTAAATTAGGTACTATCAATTTAAACATGTTTGTTTATTCTTGTCTAGGAAATGGAATTCTGGGTGAACTCGGTATGTGAGCGATCACGAACGAGCGTTGTGCTGGGTACACAGTTAAAGAGAGCCATGTCATCGTTAGACATTTTCTTGGAAACAGACGGTACGGAGTTTGTTCCCGACAAAACCTTTTTCAAAGCACATCGTGGCAGGGCCAGATCGAGACCATTCAAGGTTATCCAAAACAGTGGAAGCGTGGTGTACACGCAGATTTAAACTTACCGATGATTTATGGGCCCCAGACGAACGTAAAAGGCATTATTCTAAAGTGCATGTTTTTGTATTTAAAAACCACAAAATAAACACAATTACATTTCTTTAAGTAAGATTGAAAAAATATTGTTTTTGTTTGATTATTTTATTTGCTGCATTTTTCTTACTACACCTCATACTTCTTTATTTCATGTCTTATTTAACACGTTATTAGAACACGTATAAAAACCTTGACGAAGTAGTCTGATGTGTTGAGATGATGGTATCTACAAAAATGTCTTTAATAATGCTATATACGAACCAGCTGTTCCAAGAATCTGAAATAAAGAAAACATTATTAGATAAAGATTGATTATGGAATATACGTCTCTTATCCCGGATTTCCACCTAGTGGCCAAGTGGTCAATAATAATGCAGCCCTTAAACATTTTTATTTACAATACACTAACTGTCAAATGGCCACCTCATAAACATGTTTATTTAAATGGCCAAGTAAATGGCCACTGTTTTCACTTAAATGGCCATCAAATGGCCACAAAATTTCCACTTGGCCACTAGGTGGAAATCCGGCATTAGATAAAGATACGAACGCACGAAATGCACAATATGGACCCATTGTGCTCTTATTAGATAAATCAACAAAAGTGTATGATGAAGATGACAAAATGAGCTGGCGTTGGATACGAGTTGTCTCGAAAATGTGATATGAGATCCACATGGATGCTGAAATACCGAAATATGTTTTTGACCTCAAAATTATATTTTTTTTTCAACGTAAATTACACACTAATTTAAATTTCATTTTTTTTCAATTTATTTTGCATTTATTTGTTGCCATTTTGCCAAATGCAATTTTAATAATTTTTTTAAAAGGACCATTTTCCAATTATTCTAAGATCTTCAAATGGTGCATTTTGATTTTTTTTTTCTGAAATGTTCAAATAAAGCATTTTGCCAATCTTGAAATGGTGCATTTTGCCAAATGCCATTATGTGTAAATGCCAATTAGATCATGTAATGTCTAAAGTTCAGTTTAGAAGAGGGTGATTTTTAGAAAGAAATGTTTTTTTTACGAAAATCCTCCTTAAAAGAGGAAGAAGTTTAAAGAAGAAAATTCTCCTTTGAAATGATTTTTAAGGGGCAGTGTGTTAAAGAGACCTGTTTTTAGCGATTAGCCTGAGCTTCGAATATTTTCTATAAATACTATTCGAGTTTTTCTTAGTCTTAAATGTTTTTTGATATAATGTATTTGTCAAAAAGCACTATTTGTAATTTGAAAAAATATTTCAAAATGCTTTTTTTGAAAAATTTAGAGTACTCTTAGAGGTCTCTTAGAGGACTCTATCTGGTTTTATCCCGAGGTTATGGCTTTTGAAAACTTCAGAGAAGTTTCAAGTTTGAACTTTATAAAATGACCAAAAAAATATAAAAAAATAAATTGATTTTTTTCTAAGATCATATTTCTATTTTCTGGTCAGTCATAATTTAGCCTAGGAATGTGTGACTAATCCTCTCTTTATATACATTTATATATTATATATATATATATTTAAAAAGGAGGACGGTTTAGTTTAGACGCTAAGAAGAGAAGCAAAAGAAAATGATGAATGCGTTATACAACAGGCTCTCATTAATTTGAAAGTCGAGTAACAAAAACGCAGAATTTGTAATCGCATTCAAACTGGCTAAAAAAATACAGTTCGGAACAGGGTAGATCTATTGAGATCAACAACCCGAACAGCGGTTGCCACGATCCTTCCACTCATCGCATTTTAATTCGTAAGATTCAGACGGGTACAGGGGTAAGGATCGATATTAAAGTTGTTAAAGGTAAATAGACAAGTGTGGAGTCAGGTCGGTAGTAATAATATTCCAAGGACTAATTCTTCCGAGATGGTTAGATAGATAGATAGATAGATAGATAGATAGATAGATAGATATATAGATATATAGATAAATATATAGATAGATAGATAGATAGATATATAGACCAATTCTAGACTTAGCTGACATCTATTTCACTAAAAAAAATGTTCCATGAGTTTGTTTGAGCTCTTCTTAGCTATTTTTTAATAGTCTTTTTGCGTTGCTATGAAAACGTCGGTAAGAAATTACCAGAATCCGAGATCTTAAAAAATCTTACAAAAGAGGAGTTGAACCCCCGACAATACCACTTCACCTCAGGACATCAGAGAAGCAATGAAAAAACAAAGTCCGCATAAAACCGGTTCAACACCGAAGCTCATCATAGAAGCTATAGATATGACGATAGATATCGACTCTATATGATTTTATCCCGAGGTTATGGCTTGTGAAAGCCGTTTCGAAGTGCGAGGATCCAAATACGAAACTGTCTGTGATTGGTATGGATGAAGTTCCGGTGTCCAGAACTTCGACAACAAGAAGTCATAGATAGATTAGGTATACAGGTCCCAGATTAGGTTGGAAAAGATGAACCCTGGTGGGCCACACAAAGTGGATCCTTAAAAGAAAAGAGGGTCAAAAAGGTGGCTTCTTGATGATATACGCGGCTCATATTTAGGCCCTTTGATAAAAGGAGTAAGTTAAACCAACCAAGGTTTCAGCCACTCTCGTCAAATTATAATAAGCCAGGCTTTCAACCAACGAGATGGCGGTTTATACATCAACAAACACATCCAGAAAATGCAGCACAGAGGCTGCACCACCGCAGAGAGGCGATGTGAAATCTGGGCCAAAGCTTAGCGGTGATGGGCCCTTCTCGGATGTGGTGCTAACACAATAACCCTATTTTTCAATGGTAAGATCCATGGTCTTACATGATCGGAGACAGGCAAAATATACCTTGTGAAAATATTTCAAAATCTCTTTAATCTCTTCTTAACTTTATGTTTTGGTTAAAAAGAAGAGTCTCTTTTATGCTGCCATTTAAAGACAATTCTCCATAAACTATTTTTTTTTGGATGGCAATTTTTAATTATTTAGCATACGAATCAGTTGAGCGCTATATTTTTATAGACAAATATATAGACAATTAAAAATACCTTTAATTGTTACCTCTTATAACTGAACCTCTATATTGAATTCGGGGATACGGGAGAAATCAGGTGAGGATGGTTTTTTTTCTAGAATTAGCTACTTAAAATGGCCTTTGTTTGGGCGAGGAAATTTCTTCTTAAATACCGGTGTTCATTTCTCGTCACCGCCGATTTGTATTGTATTGTATTTGAATTTGTATACAAATCTCAAGGTCAAAAAAGGGATTTTTTGTCTCCAAAAAGTGCATTCTTGTCACCTTAATTTGGTGGGAAGAAGGAACACTATACTGTAGAACATTTTTATCACCAAATTTTATATGGCGGATTGAAGAAAGAATAAGTAAAATGCAAATAAAGAAATTTAACCAAAAGTAGCTAGACAGACCATTTGAGCACTAAAAATAAATCTAAAACATATAAAAAACTTACGGTCGTAAAAGTTTGCAGAGACACTTCGAAAAAAGGCACAAATATTCCGGTGGCTCTTTGCGCCCGCAAAACGATCAAAACGGTCATTCGGCGAACGCGATTATCTGCCTTGTACCACTCGAGAAAATAGGAAGCTTTTGCAATTTGTGAGCTCTGTAAAATCAAAAACAAATTAAAACTTTTGTAAAATATAAGTATATTACAAAAAGCTTACACTTTCTAAGAGATACGTTCCACCAGCACAGTAAACGAAGAGCTGCGTTAGCGCAGCCAAACTATAGTTAAGATACAGGAAGCGCAATACACCCTCGGCCTAAATTTTTTTGCTAAAATTAACTATAGAACTAAAACTTTAGAGACTTACCAAAATTAAATCAATCGAACTAATGCAAATCACGAGCGCCGCCGACAGGAAGTGTATTAAAATATTTGTAGTGAATAACTTGACCATATCCTCGCACAAATCAATGGCGGTCACGTGTTTTTGCACGATATAGGCTAGTTTCTTGCAGATGCGATCGTTATGAGTTTTAGTAAAAGAATCGCTGGCACTTGCCGATGGTCCTGTACAATGTAATTAATATATACAAAGAACAGAGAACGACGATTTTATTATACCTAACTCCGACAGAATTAACGAATCAATTTCGTATTTTATTATATCAAATTGAGCGGAAATATGGAGACAGAGTGTAATGAAGAGACCGTCCATGCCGATCAGACCGAAAACGGTTATCGTGCCGGAATAGCTGATGAATATATAGGTGACTTCATACTTTGGTGAGACTAAAGCTTCGTATGGATATCTGAAAGGCTCAAGCATATTTTTAAGAACTATATATATAAACAGTTTTGTGGCAATTACTCGGATTTAAATGGAAATGTCCTGGTCACATTGTTTCCGGCCACATGATCCTGAATGATAGAAATGATTGGACGGGAGAAGTACGTGACACAGGCAGCATTCGAAAAGAAGAACAAAGCCAATGCGTAATAGTTGGCGTATCGCGAGACTCGTAGATTGATTTTAATGCATTCCGGTCGGCGGTCTTCAGCATAATTATAATTATTCTTTTTATTTTTTATTACTTTTATAGTTATTTTTATTTATTTTGTAAGAACACATAAGTACCATTCATCCAAAGCTCCCGCAAGTGCAAAATGATGTGAGCCACTTGTTTGCGAGTTTTAAGAAGTACAGCAAACTTAATAACGGTCACCGCTTTGGTCGAGGACGGGCACAGGGCGTCCAGAACCAATGGCAAGTTATCAATGTGCACGTAACTGTAGTCGAACTCCGACACCACGGCCAAGCACAATATCACCAAGTTCACGGTAACACGCGGCAGAACTGCTTTGCTCACGAATTTATCTTCTGGCCAGAAACCAAGGAATCGCATACAGAACTTTGGGATTCTAAAAAAATGCTTCTCACAAAGCATTTCTAACGCTTTTTCATCCGGCGTCTCGTTACCAGTAGAAATTTCCATTTGTGTTGATTCAAGTATGTATATATGCGTGATTATTTCACGAGACACTTAAATTCAGTGAACCATAAATCTCTGATAAAAGCTCTTTTATATCGACATGTTGGCATGATGAAAGTTTTTCTTTTTTTAATTAATAACTTTTTCCTAGTTCTTGTCTCATATATGCAAGTTATTCAAACTGTATAATTTATTCATAATCGAACGAACCAAAAAAATCGAAATGCAAGTGTAAACAATATAAAAGCGGTTGTGGTGATGGCGTGACGTCTTGACCGCTCAAATGATAAAGTTTCAAATCAAAAGTTTCAAGATTTTTTAATTGTTCATCATATTGTATTATAACATTACAATGAGGTTGTATAAAAATATAAATAGTTTCAGAGGCAAAGAGGGTGGAAATTGTAAGTGATTATAAAAATCAAAATTATTACAAAAATTAAAAATTATATTTATATCAAATAAAAAATATGTAAAAAATAATAAATGTCCCAAAGAAGTGAATACAAAAACAAATTACTCATTTAACAAAAAAAGTACCCCGTTATATGTCGAATGTCATTAGGACGAATGAGCTATTAGGCCAAATGTCATCAGGCTGAATGAACAATTAGGATGAAAAAGCCATAGGGCCGAATGTCATCAGTTCGATTGAGCCATTAGGATGAATTATACATTAGGCCAAAGTAATTTTGCCGAATAACCCATAGGGCCGAAAGTTATTAGGCCGACTGAGAATTGGTTATTAGGCTTAATATTTAGCGGTGTTTGTCTATGTGAGATTCTTACCATAATGCTCTGGTGGAATTGGGATGAAGTTTAGTTTTAAAGGCTTGAGGAGGATCTCTTCTAAAATAAAAAACATATGTAACTATAATAAATAATATGTAAATAAATAACAGATAATATATTATAATTATATTTCTTGGTTCCTCCAAATTTCATCCAAATCCTATTGGGCATATATGTCAAAAAGCCTGATGGCAATATATAAAGAGTAAGTCATATATTTTATGGAACTATCCATATGCCAAAAAGAGTGATGTGATTTTTTAGGAAGGAAGTCACATATTATATTTAAAAGATATCCTCCTCAAACCTAATGGCCTAATGGCTCATCCGGCTTGATGACATTCGGCCTAATGGCTTTCGGTCTAATTTGTTATTCAGCCTAATGAGTTATTCTTCCTGATGACATTTGGCCTGATGTTTTTTGGCCTAATGGCTTATTTGCCCTGACAACTCATTCGTCCTGATGACTTTTGGCTTAATGGCTCATTCGGTAATGGCTCATTTGGTCTAATGACATTTGGCCTGGCTGACATTCGACTTCGGCTTTATGAAATTCTGTCTAAGAATTTTCGGCCGAATGGCCCACAATGTAAAAACATCACACCTTTTTATTAAAATAAGATCAATGTTATTTTACTAAAAAAAATGACTGATTTGTTAAGTTAATCAATGATTTTTGGTACTAAGAACATTACAAATTGTTATTTAATAAAATATTGATTTTCACTAATAAAATCATTTTTCTTCAAAAAATACAGATTTTTCATAAATAATTACACTAATTAAATGAATGATTTTGCACTAATGAAATAAACTATTTTGTATTTAAAAACTGTTTTATTTTCCAAAAAGTGTTCTGTGGGAACTTGCGCCGGTGAGGCAACGCCAGTTTCCTATCGGGAACTTCCCACTTTCCATTGCGTTAAAAAGCAGCAGTGTTTCATAATTAAAACGCAGCTTAAAACACAATTTCCCAGGATAGTTGATAGGTAGCAGCAGGTTGAAAACAAGATAGAGTCATATAAAAATATAGAAACCAAAAAAACTGATGCAGCCAAATGCAATCACGTCACACGCGCACACTTGGGCACCCCTACCATACAAAGGCAATAAAACTCACACGAAAAACTTTTTTTTACACCGAAGCCCCCACCCCGATGTATCAAACCGTTAGCCATTTGGGGCGAGAAAAACTTTAGAAAAAAATATTATCCATTTTTGATGGTCTTTTTCCGAAAAAAAAATTGAAAAAGAAATAATTTAAAAAATATTTGGAAATCTTGCGAAAACATTTTATTTTCTATTATTAAATAATTAAAAAAGAGTATTTTTTGTTATTTTTCTAAATGTCCTGTTTCAACATTGAAACTTATTTTTTTTCTAAAGGGGAAAAAGAAATGTTTTATGTTTTATTAAATTTCCTTAAGAAGTGTATTTATAAAGGAATGGATTGCTTATTTTTTACTTGTATTTTTAATAATACTTATGCTTAATTAAAGATAAATTAAGATTTTT
>JAAAKO020007458.1:0-35582 GCA_010015015.2 Bolitophila cinerea | reverse complement strand
CTTCAAGCCATAGTACAAATGTACAAATACCAAGCTCTAGAGACAAAACAACTTAAATCAATTTCTCCAAGATTTTTGAAAAGGACTAACGTATACAGCACTATAGATTTTTGGATCATGGAGCTCTTTTAGAAGGGTCATTATAGGTCGTTAAATGTGAATGGCATATCTTTTTGGGCAATTCAACATTGAAATTTAAGCATTTTGGCAGCGCTAAAAACTATAAGATTGTATAAATTAGACTTTTAAATTATGTTGGAATAAATAAAGAAGTTATCCCTACTTACTCAATATATTTGAAATGCAGCCTCTTAACCCTCAAAATATAAAATATAATATATGGAAATATTTTTTTTTTAATAATAAAAATTTCGATAAAATGGAAATCATTAATCAAAAAGGAAAAGAAAAAGTTTTCTTTTTATTATTATGAATAAAAAATTGTATTTGGTGCCTATCTTTCTTTATAGAGTGGGCTTGGTAAGACCAATGTGCAATGATTTGTTGCACTCTAAAAAAAATCTAACCAGACTCAACACATGTTCTTTTTTATTTTCATTTTATTTTTATTTATTGTATCACTCTTTTATTATTTGTATGCAATTTGTGGCTGGTTATCAACAATATTAAAAAATCTTCAATTGGTCCATGTAACCAAAAAAAATCTGAAAAATAACAAAAATATAAAAAATATATCAAACCACATAAAAAAGAAGAAGGATATATTTTTATAACAAGTAGGATATGTGTAAATTGGATATTAAATCTAAAAAAGGATAAAATGTAAAAGAGGAGATGTTGCAGCTCTGTAAATGGTATAAAATATAACTTTTTCGTTCAAGGCATTTTTTATATAATTAGGCTTTTAGGGTCCCCTTGTAAACATGAGGGTATTTGGAAGTTCTCAGATCCTAAAACATAAATATAACTTTCACCAATTATTTTTTTTTTTTTATTTATTAGGTCTAAAGTTTCTTCAACAAACAAATGATGTGTTTTTTTAAGTTGAGGCGCGTCAATCACTAATTTTTAAATTTTTTGGCGCCTGTAAAAAAAGGAACCGCTGGAATAGAGAATATACAATTAATTTGTTTAATTTTATTGTTCGAAATTGAAAAATGTTTGACAAAAATCACAGCTCTCAATTTAGCATCAGCTAAAAAAAAATCTCAGAAATTTGAAATTACAGTTTTATTTTATAAAACTTATAATTCTTTAAATCTAAAATCTACATATTAAAAATTAAATATCAAAATTCAAAAGACGTGCTCTAATATTTAATTAGTTTTCTAATTTTTAATGAGTGCACAGTACTTTAATATTTAATGAATATACTCTAATTTTTAACGAATATGCTCTGAGGAAATGTTGGTAATGCAGAAAATTTTAGGTTATTAAATTTTACGCCAGTCCCAAATATTATTTCTTCACTCTTTTGAAGGTGTATTATATAATATATATTATATCAAGCACACTTTTCTAATCTGACATTATTTCGCTATAATTTCAAAGGCGGAATTATGTCGCTGGAACTACAATTTTGATTTGGAACTGTTCCACCCACCATCTTCCTTGAGGAGACTGTCTTTTAAATAAAATACTGTTTTTTGTTTTGTTAAAATAACAATTCACCCTAATAATTGTATTTATGAAGGGATGGATGCTTTTAAAAAAAGTAACATATTTTGTTTTTTGAAAACCTAATAAAAAAAGTCGATGTGTAATCGTGAAAAGCTAATTACGTGTAATATATAATATATATATATATATACAATTTTAATTCTATAGATTATATTTTTATAAATTTAGAAAAGGCATAATTTTTAAATTATAATTACATATCGAATTAGCAAATTATTAGAGTATTTTATATAAAATCAATGAATTACCCTTTTACATTTTTTTGTGGTAATCCAAACGATACTCCAAATTTAAATATTACTTTGATTATGATCGGCAGAATACCCTGCAAATATTCACAATTACCCCTATCCTATACATAGTCTTATCTGTCAATTTTGCATCCGCAAAGGGCAATGCACACATTGCACGCACAAACACACACACACACAAAAGCAATCACATATAATGTAAATAAAAATCAATACATTAAAACGCGTGCATATAATTTATTATATATGATGCAAAGCAGATGCATAATTTCACTGGACTCAAAAGACATTAAAACCACTGACTATATGCACATCAGAACCGCGCAGCTACCCCTATCCCGGGAAAAAAAAAACTATAAAACTCGCGCTTGCTCACACTCCTGAGTCCTGATGCGATATGACGACCCACAGAAGGGCGAAAAAAATGACATGGGTCACAATTTTAAATGCATAATGAATAGGATGAGAGAGAAAAAAAAACACGAAATTATGCAAGGGGTACGTTTTTTCATTATGTAGTTTCTTTTCATTGTAACCATACTTTATATTATATCCAGGCTATAATTTATGATGCATAATATATGTATATATTATTTTGTATAATTTAAATGCATTGTTTGCGGAGAGCGAGAGCCCGCGGAGATCGCTCGCATGAAATTTCATCCTTTACTTCCGATTTTCTCTATCCGATATTATGTATACAAACGGTGCAAACATGATCCTGGACGTTTTTCAAATTCCGTGTGTACATTTTGTCGACACGTCCTTCGCGAGCACGCTGCACGCGGCTGTTTTTTCTTCAAATATTTATACGACCATTACGACACACACACACACACACACTCGCACATATTCATTTTTTTTAAAAAAGGGATTAAGGTTGAGTAAATATTTAACATCACCAAATAGAGTTTTTATTCAATTGCAACTGGGCGCTGCGGTGCCGCCGAGGTCCTAGCAAAAATAAATAAATCTAAATTTGCTTGAATGCACGCGCGTCTTATTGAATTCATTTATTGAATAGAGAATCGCACGAAAATAATTCGTTTTATTGCAACCAGTTTTTTTTGTGTCGCAGTGGACCTATTTTTTCTTCTTTCAAGATGCTGTGATCGTGTGTGTGTACGACTGCTTGGCACATAAAAAGAAGGGCTAACGCACACGAATTAGGCGCAAGCGCAATATAGCAACAACAACACAAAAAACACGATCTAAGCTCGCGATCCTTACCGGATTAGATCCGCGTGAGAAATTCGACAAAAAACTGCGTGCCTGTCTTGGGTGTGTGTGTGTGAGTGCGCTCGCAAATGTGTGACCCCTTAGAAACTCTCATACACACACACACACACACGCACACACACTGAAACGCGCGAGTGTTTTTCACGCATTACCAAATTAGGGGTCCAAGAAATGCAATACATACCCACAAAGGAAGTAGATGTTATTTTTTGTTTGCTACTGGCAGAGGTGCGCACACATTTTCAGTACGGTACATTTACACTCTTACAAGGGTGAGAAAAAACACGACCAAGAAACAGACATAACTGTACACACTAAAACTCTATAAAGAGATAACACAGAAGCATCGGCATGCGGGCGTTGATCCAAACAAACCGTCCGTCAGACTATTATGATTTGTTACAAATTAAGAACTTCCGGTATTGCGGGTGCGTCGAACAAAAAGTGACCGCGACGCCAGTACGAACTTATGTATATATAGTATATAAGTAGGTACCCGGTCGCATCCTTATATACATTTAAAAAGGACATCAACACAAACAGGCTCTATTCAAAAGGAAAAAAATAGACAAACTAATTTCACGCAACGCAACCACAAACTGCGATTATGATACTCTTATATTGATGTTTGTGTTTGTGTGTGTGTGCGTGTTAATATACGCATTATGCGTTGGTATTGTTGTGTCTACGGGAGGCCGGCCAGGCGTCTTCTTCTTGGTGTGTGTAGGTTGTAAAACCGTAAATCGTGTCGTAACTCGTAAAGGCGGTGTTTGTGTACTCATTCGAAATGATGGCACGGACATCAAATGATTTATATTTAATTTGGGTGCACTTGTTGTTGGACCATCTGACGGGGACCGGCCGGTGCTCATGCAGCCAAATCTAGAGTTCACATCATTAAAAAAGAATAGTCGATTCTTATGCTCGAAGGCGCCGCTCCGGAAGTGTGCGTAATAAGAAAACCACAATATTCGGGCTGTCATACATTTTGAGACGAGACCACGCAGCTCCTGATCGATCTTTATTTTAACAGAGGACAGCAAATGACCTTTATTCCTAATTGAGTATTTATTCTCAAAAAATTACAAAAAAATCAAAGGGGTGAGTTTTAATTAAAGATGTTTTTGGATCACTCAAAGGTATGTCAATTTTGCGGAACCGTAAAATTCATTACCTTCATCCGGAAATAGATATCAGTGGAGTTTTACGAGTGGAGCTCGACTACGATTTGCGGTTCTGCCCCCTAAATTTTAAATCTAATGGTTTTATATTTTCAGTTTGTTTTCTTTGACGGCGATGAAGTGTTTGTTTGGCCAATTAGTGGGGTGCGGCATTGTACCAAAATCTAAGTTAGGCGACAATATCGGAGAAATCGATCGCATCGAAGATTGAATTAGAAATTCGATAACGAAATATTTTTGGATCAGATAATTCTAATACTATTTTATTTCGTGGTTTGACGTTTTCATTTTTAATGTTATATTATTTATGTATTTATTGAATATTTATAATTATACATTGTGTCTTAGACAATATAAATCGTATAATTTAAAAGATACATAAGTATAATAATAATAATATTATATGAAAACAGAATAATACAAATATTACCTATTGGTAAATATAACAAGTTTTAAAATTACGAAAATTAGAATAAAGTTACAAAGAATACATTAAAGTAACAGTATTTGCAATAAAATTAAAATTATATAGTTATCTAACATAAATTATACATGAGTGAACTAAAATATAATGTTCATATTTTAATAATAAAATATATACAATAATTGCCATCATTTAAAATAAGATAATAAAATGAAAAAAAAATTATAATTTTGCCATTGAACCCATCAAAATAAATCAGGTTGCAATAATTTATTTTTAAAGCCATTCGAACTATTACTTAATTTTGTAGTTATAGGAAGATCATTCCATTGATTTATAACATGAAATAAAAATTATGCATATGATTTTATTTATGTGAAGGTATTATAATATAATGTTGTAATCGAGATAAATTGAATGATGTTAACATTTTAAAGATGGCTTTTAATAAGTTGAAACCAAAATAGACATTGTGTCATTGTTATATAGTTTATGAGGAGGATCTTATTACAATTATCTATTCAATCAAGAGTTGAATTCATAGTTAGTACCTGATTAATAATGCTGTTGTTAAATGCAATAACAAAATCATATAAAAATAAAGGAATTAACCCATAGTTAACATTGTTTTTCCATTTGATCAACATAGCTTGAGTTTTACATATATTTATGGTTTATCCATTATGCCTAGCCCATGTGAATCCGGACAATCTCCTTGTCGGATGTTCAGGGTCAGATCTCGGCACTGTTTGTACCTCAAAATTTTGTCCTCAGCACTAGGTTTAGTCTTGGTCTTCTAATTCTCGGTATTGTCTCTCGCGTATTGAATGATCTCGTATTTCTTTCGTGGCACTTTTTTGTTGCTACTTACTGCGTTGAGATCTCGTGGAGAAAAGATGCGACTTTTGTTTCGTCACGGTCATCGCAGATTCCGTAGTGGTCGTCACTATCTTCTCACGATCCTTTTGGTACGGGGACTCGACGACATATGGCGCTAATAAACTTATCACGATCAGTGTCGTAAACCCTATTTTGCATCCTGATTTTATTTTTGTGTGAAAGTGCTGTGTTGTTTATGTGTTCCTTAAAAAATAAATTCATTCCATAAATATATGTTAAATAATAATTCTATGTCATTAATATTTATATGGTGACCCTTTACATACCCGTAAACAAATTCCTCATCCGCGCGATTTGAACACAACATTTAAAATGCATTGTTTACGATTGGATATGTAGTTTTTTCAAAATCAATTGCAAATTTATTATAATTAAAGTTTTTATGTAATTTAGGTAATAGCATTTTATGATTTACTTGATAATGTAAAATCGAAAAAGTACAAGTAGTACAAATACAACCAATTTTCTATTATCAAGAGCTAGATTTATATCATGAGATATTTTTAATAGTGCTGTGGTTGTTCTATGATTTCTCCTAAAACTAGATTAAAATTCATACAATAAATATATTCAACCATTTGATCTTTAATTAGTAGTTTAAAGAGATTGAAGATAACAGGTAAAATGCTAATTAGGCGGTAATCACTACATACTAATGATATTTTTTTTAGGTATAGGAATAACTTTTGTTTTTTGTTGCTTATACCAGTACTGTGTCCAAAATAATGGTGGAAACCAAAAAAACAAAACTTGATACAGGACAAATAAAAACTTCAATCGGAAGCTGCAAAACCAACTTCTAATATTGATTTATCTGTCTTTCTGGAGAAAATGCCATTCGGCTTGTTGTTTTTATTGTAAAAACAAGATAACAAATCAATCTAAATGTAATTATTTATTTAATTTTTAAAACCAATTGTAATTACAAAACAAAAAGTAAAAATTATAGAAATGTTAATATGTATTTAAAACCTTCTTCGTTTTTCTGTGGAGTTTTCATCAATGTTCTCAAACGGAAACTGTTCTTCTGATTGCCGGAGCCAACCTTTAGATTTGTACTGTTCAAATTCGAATCTTTATATTCATTATACTCCTTTTGTAGCAGTTAATTCGGCCAATCGTGTTTTGGCCTATCGTATTGTTCGGCCAAACGTGTTTCGGCCAATCTTGATTCGGCCAATGGAAATTCCGACAATCGTGTTCCGGTAAATCGTGTTCCGGCCAATCTTTATTCGGCTAATTGAAATTCGGCCAATCGTAGTACATTCGTATTACACACTCTAATTTATTATATTTATATGTTTATTTTAAAAAAAAACATCAATACCGACAATATGCGAAAACGGTAAAATCATTTATTTTTTATTTGGTCTAAACAACTTTTAATTGTACATGAATTTCCAAACTTTTTAAAATCTTTCTCTTGATAACATGACCGTCTCGACATCTTTTAACCCACTTCCTTTTATATGATCTAGCTTAAACTTGGCACAAAGACAAAGACAAGCCGTTGAAACCTTTGGAGTTGTCTTACGACCATTGGCTTATTAGCTCTCTGCCACCAAATTATGGAGGCATATGTAGTCAGGGGTCTAATAATGTCTACTTAAACCAGTGAACCACTTTAGGAGAAAGACCCCAAGACCTCCCGAAAGCCTTCCGACATTGCCAGAATACATATTTGCAGCTTTGACCAGTTTATTATCCACGTGGTCTTTCCAAGAGAGTTTACTATCGAGTATAACACCTAAGAATTTTACTTTAGCAACTTTCTGAATGCATAGATCTAAAATCGTTCTTTTAAAAACTTTTTTTGAAAAATTATTTATTCAAACACTATTTTTGAATACAATTGTTATATACATAAATGAAATTAAAAACGATAATACAGAAAATTATCCAATATTACTAAAAAATAGAGAAAAATAGAGGTAAATCTTTGAAAAAAGTGGAACCGAACATATTAACATTATTTATTATTAACCACAAAATGCTCTTGACTCAAAAAGTGGACTATATAAAGTATAGGTGCTGTTTATTGTAAGCTTTTATGTCTACCGTCATCCATATTTATCTTGCACGTTTTTTTTTCTGGCGATCGGATAAAATGTGGTAATGAAATTATATTTAAACCACAAGTCGGCAAACTAAAAGAATTACAAGATGGCCCTAAAATGAAACATGAACATTGTACGTAAGCAAAATTAATAACTGTTCGTATTTGTGGTGATAATTTAGGTTTAAACTCTATATTAGGATTTTGTATAGGATTTCGTGCAAACTATTTCTGCAGATTCTGTAATACCCATCGATCGTAAAATGACGGAGTCTCAAGTCGCTTATCGCAATGAACATTATCGTAACAAAAAAAATATGGCGATGATATTAAAAATTAATGAGAATGTGTGAGACTGGCATTATGGAGCATTCTACATTAAATACAATTAATGGATTTCATGTAACCAAAAATTATTCATGTGACATAATGCACGATTTTTATAAAGGCGTCCGCAATCTGCATCTGAAAGTATTACCTTCGTAAACTATTTATCTATATTAATTAAAGATTTCATTGAGGATGAGAATTTTGTTAAGTGGAATTTATACATTTTATTAAGAGATATTTTGTCAATAATTGTAAGCAAATCTTTTAGCAATAGTTCTTTGGTTTATTTAACTACTTTAATTAACGAGCATCACGAAATTTACATTAAAATATTTGATACTTTAAACCAAAGCACCATCTTACGCCCCATTACCCAAATATAATTTCAAAACTTGGACCATTACGAGATACCTGGTCGATGCGTTTCGAGTCTAAAAACCAAATGTTTAAAAAAATCAACTTCCTGTCGAATAAATTTAATTCGCAGATTGGCAAAAAAGCTATTATTTTGTGCTAACATCTAACATGCTTCTAAATAATGAGCATATTCCATTATTGGTGACATCACATGGACATAAATATTAGATGAAAATTGTGATAAAGTTGAAGAAACAAACTTCTTAATTTTAAACAATATTAAAATTAAGACAAATTGTATAATAACGTACGGTGCGGATGAATTTCCCAACTTCCATATAATAAAAAATATTTTTAATCAATCATAAATATTATTTTGGATGTGAAAGTCTAAAAACTATCGGTTTTAATCGTCAGTTTTATGGATATAGTGTCAAATATTTTAAAGCTATCACACTTATTCAGCTACTTGAAATAACAAAACATTAAATTTATAGTATATATAAGGTCAGTTTTTATAGATTTATTATTATTTAGTTATAACTAAGTTATATTTAAAATATAATAAAACAAATACACAATAGTAATTTTTATTTTAGTTTATAATTTTTTTTTTATATGCAAAATAAAACTCAGCTAAAACAGATACATTTTTTGCTAAATTTTAAAATGTCCATGATTTTGCTGAAACAGCTTAAACTAAGCTAAATCAAAAAAATACATTAACTAAAACTTATATTTACATAAAATAAAAAATAGATGAAACAGCTTAATTTTAGCTATTTTACGATATTTACATTAAATAAAACATAGCTAAAATAGCTTAAACTTAGCTATATATATTTACAATAACTAAAACTTAGATAAAACAGTTTAAACTTTGCTGCTGCAGGAAAGTTTGAGTTGGCGCAAAATGAGGCTGTGACAGCCTAATTTGTTCTATGAGTATGGGGTTAGATCCAAGATTAATAATCCGAAGACCATCAATCCTGGTCTTCCGTGTAAATAGTATGGCTTCGTTCTTTCCGGGGTTAACAGAAAGACCGAGTTTGTCACACCATTGAGAGATAGTGTTCAGAGCGTCTTGCATAAGGTCACTACCGTATTTTCCTGAGAGGATAACCGATCGGCAAATCCGAGATATTACTATTTTAGAAGCAGATTCCATTAGAATCCGAGAAGCATTTAATTTGAGATTTATTCATTTTGATAATTTTTCATCTCGATTGGAATCCGTGCTCCTGGCATGGGTTCCCGATTTCTGTACATACATTTTGATTTTAAATCGCTTAATAATAGATGTTGCTTAAGACCTTCGATCAACGAGAGCCCAATTTTACTATATACGATTGACCTAAATACAACACACATAAGCGTCTTTAACTCCTGCGCCCACGGTTAGGAAAGCCCGTAGGCTAAATTGATCAACTTAACCTGTCCAATTTTGTGCTGCCAACAAGCTGTTTTCAAGTTGGCCTCTGTGTATTCCTCGAGAAACATTTCAATTGCGCGATTTTTACGCCTAGCAATATTGCAGAACACATATTGAACAAATATGCACGCTGCTGCACTTGTTGTGCCCATAAAATCACATTATCTATTTCTACAAGAGCACCTCTGCCGTGTTCGATCACAGGCGCTATTATAATGCAATTTAAAACATTTGTTATTCCGCGTACAAAATAGCGTACACTTTAACCAGAAAGTGCGCGGAGGCCGGCGCGGCGTGCATGTAATTTCACCTAGCGCGCGAGCATTGCATTAATGCACACCACTATAGATGCACATTGCACATTTAATATATATTTGTATAGTATACATATAAAATATACATAATATAGATAAATCGGTTTGGTCATTTTGTGTTTGTATATGTATAGGTATGTGTTTACAGTCACGATGCGCCTTGAAGACCGCTTGCGCGCGCGCACCCGTACACATCGGGAGACGGGCGAGATGAGCGCGCGCGTGTTTATTATACTTTTAGTCGCACGCGGTGCACTTTGCACGAAAAAAAGGTGCACACAGGTAATTCCGCCAAGGCAGCGTGCTCGCGCCGACGAGCAGGTACACAACAAAACACATATACACGTAAATTTGTATTATATATATAAAATGCAATCGTACATTTTGTTTATGCAATACAAAAAGACAAAGACAACAACAACAACAAAAACGATCATTGGGCATTTTTCTACAGAATCTAGATATACACACAGTGTTTGTATAATTCGTGCGCGCACACGCGCATTGCACTCTTTCTATATAAACACGCGTGCATCCCGCGATGCAGCGCAATACGCGCGGCTTTGGTTTTGCGCTGCACACACAGAATGCATTCGATTCAATTACGAGCCATTAGAAAGTATCCCCAGGAGATTTGTAACCTTGTGTGTGTGTGTGTGTGTGTGTGCTGGGCTGCGCGCAAATTATTGTTCCTCGCCAAGTGCGCACTGCGCGTTTATTATTACTTTATTTATTATAAATCTTATATATAAAATGAAACGAAATTGATTTGAATTTATGAATGTTTGGTGAGCTATAGGCGAGAATGCAGCGAATGCATCGAATGCAACGCGTGAGGACTGCGCGCTGTTATTTTATGCATATATCAAAGAATACGATATGCGCGCGCATAGCGGCCAGTTTTTTGCTATTTAGATATGCTATAAGACACGTGGATTAAATATATACTTGGATATATTGTTTATTAGTAGCCGCGCGCACGCTGAGTCACGCTTTTTCTGCGTATTTTCTCACGGAGGGCGGGCCGTAATTGTAATTATACCATTTGACGGGGTAATGATGTTATTAACGTGCATATATACAGTAGTGTGGATTGCAGTTGTATGGATTTTTTTAATAAAAAAAAAATAGGCCTGTATAGTGTATATGCAAAAGATGGTATTTTTAATGTCTATCGGTTGCGCATTGAGCTTAAAGTTTTGACAATTTTCTATTTTTTTCAAAAATTATCTCTAAACTTATTGTAAACTAAGTTAAGTTATACTTCTTCAGTCTAGATTTTTAAATACCCTTTTTTTAAAACCATGTATGGAGATTTTTTTAAAAACATTTTTTTAAATAATTTCTTTGAACTTATATAAAAAAATATGTTCAAAGGGATTACTGGAAAAATTGTTTTAAAAAAAATCTGACATGGTTTAAAAAAGGGTATTTAAAAATGTACACTGATAAATATTTCTTGTTTTTTATTTTATTTTTATATATATTTTTTTTATATAATATAATATAACTTAAAAACTGTTTGTACTATAATTACTAAAATTACGCCAACATTTTTTATGATTTATTTCCAATCTTTTGCTTACCCAGGCCAATTTAATTTTTGAGTTATTTAAAATCAATCCATACTAGTAGATTCTACAATCGGCCTCGTGGAGTATATATTTAAAATTTATAGGAATTCTTCAATATCATTTATTTTGCGCTGTAATATCGAAGTAAAATAGTCAAGAACATAAATTGTGCATTTGATGTTTATCACCAGACGACGAACGAGCGAGCGAGCTCGAATGCGAATTGGTGGTTTGGTGCGTTAAGTGAAACTCTCCCAGAGAAAAAAGTTAGATAATATAAAAATATACATATTGCACAATGCACACACACGCATTGTGTCTCTGTGTCGCTTGAGAAACCCTCGCACTTTATGGGTTTAGTTAGGAAGTGAACTTGCGCTCAGATGAAATCTTTATGGCTTGACATTACAATGAAAACGTGCGCTACGATGGAAATCGGTTTAATTATAAGAAGAAATTGTAAAAGGTATACAAAGTTTATATATATCAAATATGCGACCGAGTGCAATTGCAGTGTGCATCGCGAGCGTGAGTAGAAAATATGCTAATTTAAATAAAATACTAGTTATATTATTTGCGAGATTATTTGTATTATATATATATATATATAGTATATACCTTTCCACCGCTTCCTTGGGATTTAACCGTTACGCCCATCCATTGACCGTCTTTGATCTCCTCGTTTAAGATGGGCGGATTCAACATCGACACATCATCGTCCTGAGCTATAGATTTTCGGGAAGAAACAAGAAACTATTAATTTTAGTTTATTTTCGGCGTGGGTTGAGAGTGCTTCTTGAATTCGTTTCAAAACCAGACATTTTTCAATCTACATTGTTTACAATAAAAATAGGTATATTATATTTTATACATATTTAAGTTTTTTTATAAATTTTTTTTTTCTCTAAAAAGTTTCCACGATTGTTTGGAAAAGTTAATTTTAAGGAAGTTTTTGGTAAGTATGGGGCTAAGGAATGTTTGGTATTAAATAAAGGCCAATCGACATTCTTTGTGAGAGTTAGAGGAAGACAACTGTTTCAATAACAATTTAAATTAGGGATTTTTGGTGCACTCACAGACGTCGGATTATTTTCTCTTTAAATACCTTTAATTTTTTACCATTTAAATACAAAAACCCTCTTACAACCAACTTTCTTAAAATTAATTCACAATAATTTTGACTTTAGATTGACCTAACATGTTTTTGTGGTAGTGAAAGTCTCTCTAAAAGGTGATAGGGTATATTTTTTAAAGAGATCTCCTGTGGTATCTTTAAATACATCATTTTTAGAAAATGGCAATGTTTTGTTATTTTAAATATAGTTTTCTATAGGGAACTGTCGTTTTTGGAGAATTTACGTTATTTTAATAATGTAATTGTATCGATTTATTTATTTTAAGTGTATGTTAGATGACAAATATTTTTTTTTTTTTTTTTAATTTAGATTTACTTTCATAAAGAAAATCAAAAATATTTTCTGTAATTGTTGAAAAATGTTTGTTTTTGTTCACGTATTATAAAACCAAATGATGTGACCGCACCCTTATATTTACAAACTATTTACAATAAACTATATTATGTTTATAAAAATTTCTACCCAAATCAAACGTAACATGCAAACACACACACACTCACACACCTAAAATACTATGGTTGCATAAAATATAAAATAAAGGTGTATTTGTGTTAAATTTGTGTAATGTACATTGGGTTGTGTGCTTGTGTGTGAATGTAAATATATATAGAGTTTTGTTTTAATTAGTGTGAGTTAGTGTTAAATTAGGTGTTTTTACATAACGCTTTTTTTGATATTTAATTTTAATGTTAATTCAAAAAAACGCTGCGATATAAATGACAAATGAAAAGCTGTTAATATTTACGTGTGGGTTGTCGTAGAGTGATTATTATGATATGCAGTAATATTTCATAGTTTTAAACATTATGCCTTTAAAATGTAATGTATTTTTTATATGCACATTAGTAGTATAGCATTAGGTTAAGTATGTTGTTTTCGGAGGCCGTCAAAATCCCCGCTCTCAAAATTGCAAAACTCTAAATTTTTAAAATTAAAAAAAAATAAAACACTAAAATTTAATTAACCAAAAAAAATAACGGAAAAAATATCTACAGACATTTTTTCCTGAACTTGAAAAAATAGAGTGATATCCAAAAACCAAACAATATGAATAACACAAAATGCCAACAACAAATTTAAACAGCAAAAGAAATATATATTTTGCTTTTACTGGTTTTTGGTGTTGTTATTTCGAATGTTTTTGTTTGGTTTTTGGAATATATTTTGCTTATCATTTAGCTTATCTTGGTTTTTATTATTTTGTTTTTTTGTTTTTTGTTTTTGGTTAATTAGTGTTGTTTTATGGCGTTTTATCGTTTAAAACAAAGAAGCACGAATTACAATCTGTTTAATTCTAGCTGTCATCAAAACGGAATGTCACATTTGTTTTCATATAATGGCCAACAAAACTTTATACTGAAGGCAGATTTAGGATATAATTCTCATGCTCATAGTTCTTGATACCATTTCAAATGACTTGACTTATTGATAGCATATGTTTACTGTTTCATGATGTTAAAGTTTAAACCATGATCATGACGTTTCAAAGGTCACTAGAAAAAAAGCCAAAAAAAATGGATACGGGCAAAAAAATAAAACTGGGATGTAGCGGAGGTTACGTAATGTTTTTTATATGAAAATTACCTTATAGGCGAATAAGTCTGTTTAAAGTGGGAAAGACGGTATGGATGGCTATAGAGAAAAGCCATTCCTTTTTTTGAGCCATTGTTGTGACAAATTCTACTAATTTTCATTCCCTAATAAATAATATTTAAATTTTGGCTAGTCTTTAACGTGTTTTTGATAAAATTTTGCTTTTTTTTGTTACGCAACATAAAGAGTAAAAAACAAATAGTAATTATAGTAATTAAAAATAATAATTTTAAATTTGTTTTCAATTTGATTTTTTAAGAGATTGTAAGCTTCTGCTAAAGCAGACTTTATTAAATGGCATTTTTCTCTATCGTTTGATGTCCTTTATTCTTCAACATACTCCTTTTCAATAACAATCAAAGAAGAGGATTTGTAATGTAAACACCCTCCCCAAAAGCCCTAAAACCAAAAAAAACTTTGCCGCTTAAGTGGTGTGAAAATTGTAATATTTAATACAAAAAAATATTTGCGTATTTTACAGCAAAACTAAAAACATTGAAAAGCTATAAAAGCTCAACAAAAATTGTTGGTGGCTGTTATTTACAGGAGCACCAAGTCCGTTTCAGACGGTGCTGTAAAAAAGGTGTAATCCTATTTATCCAAAATGTAGCGAAGCGAATTTAGCCGAATGACATTTAGCCGAATGGACGTTTAGCCGAATGGCCGACTTATTTTGGTGATCATAATGCACTTGATAAAAATGCACACTGCTCTTAAGTTACCTATTTTACCAAAGGGTAATTCGGCCAAATGGCTCATTCGTCTAAATTGCCATTCAGCTAACCGACCATTCAGCTAAATGACCATTGGAATAAACTGCCATTTGTAAAACAAAATTCGGCGAAACGGTGACAGTAAACTATTTTTACTTAATTTAAAGTGGATTATCATTAATATTTTTAATTATTATATTTTTTTAAGTTTATTTATTTCGTAGTTTAGTCTACAACGCTAAAATCAAATCGGCAGCTCATCTCAGTGGACTGTAAATATCAAGGTCTCTGTATTGTGGGATGCACGTGTAATTACGTTCAATGAATATCTTGAAAATGGCAAGCGAACGAAAAATGGCCCACTTGGTGCGTTTGAAGAAGAAATGGCAAAAAACGCCACAATCCAAAAAGATGAAAATTTGGTTTCACTAAGACAATTCACCGTGTCACAAGTCCATCGGAACGATTTAAAAAATGCAACGACTACTACCTGCAGACTTGAAAAGAATGCTTGCCGAAAAAAGAATTGGCTTGAATCGCAGAATCTGAGGCCTATTTTGAGGACAAAGATAAATTGTTCTACAAAAAGTGTATCGCAATGTAAGAGCACCGTTGGGCTGACCGTATCGATGATGATGATTTGGTGGGGGACCAACTTCTTGAAGGCAATTTCAGCAATTAAGCCAGAGTGATTGGCCCATTGAACTATAACCCGGGTTTAGGGTTTGTTGTCCACAAATTTCTGGGAAACTCTGCTATCTTCGGGTTACCTGTCGAAACACCATTAAGTCCCTTATCCAGCTTTTGCTTTGCTTTTGAGGGTTGATGATATGCCGATGGAGGGTTTTGGGCCATTGAAAAGGGTATTGCTACCGTTTTTGTCTAGGGTGTCAAGAGTAGCCTGGGGTCCAAATCAAACTCACGTTGTTGTGTAGTCATACATTCTCGAGCTCATTCCAGCAATTAAGGGCCCTAGTGCGAAAGAGGGCCCATGCGCCTTATGTCTGTTTGAAAACATAAAACATAAAGCCCATGTCCAAATCGAAACGGATAAAGCCCATGGGTCTCGGTTTTGACATGGGCCATATGTCCGTTTCAACCAGACACAAAGCACATGGGTTTTATGTCCGCTTCAACCGGACATTAAGCCTATGGGTTTTATGTCCGTGGGTTTTTTTGTCATACCACTGCGAAAGAGATATCACCAACCTGGTCTTCGATTTTACAAATATATGATTCGGTGGCAGATCAAAAAGTACCTCCAGAGTGTCAGTAGGACTTTTTCGCATTGCACTTTACATACAAATACAAACAAGAGGTAATCTCCCCAGCAGTCTGATGACAGTAACTTTTAATGTTCTGGGTCACTATATAACCGCATATGACACGAGCGACCTAATTATGACTTTACAGTTGACGACAGTTCATGTAATCACTGAAACAGTCAACGGCCATTATTCAACTGAGTCCAAACGGTTGAAAATAGCAGTTTAATAGCAGTTCGTGTAATCAAGTAACCATAAAAATTTACCGGTCAGTCAGTCAAAAATAAAATGATTAAATATTAAAAATTACAACAATTATCGGACAAATGTTCAATTTGTCCCTAAATTTGACCCAAATTGGTAGAGATAGTCAAGTCCAAGTCAGGTTTATGATTTCGTTGCTCGTGAGACCGTTTTGCCTAGGCGTGACTCTTTGATTTTTAATATATTGAAATCAGCACTGAGACCTTGATGACCCTGAAAGGGACACTCTGAAAATAAGGATCTATTTTTTCATTTGCAATAAATAAAAGTCAAACATTCCATCTCCGTGGTTAGAGGTACTTTCTTTGTGAAAGACTCAGTTACCGTGAAATATTTTTTCCCGTAAAGCAATTTTATTGAATCTATAGAACCAGTTCCGGTTCTAGCTATTATAGCTCCCGGTTCAGTTTCAATAAGACAGGCCTTTTTATTTTTCTATATTACCCATTAGGTATATAACAGTATGTGCTTTATTTAAAGAGGTCTCCCAAAAAATCCTTTTCCTCTTTTCAACATTTAAAAGTTTTAAAACAACTCTTCTAGCCTTAAATTTAGCAAAATCGTTTATACTAAGTTTTCGGAATCTTATTTCTATAGCAATGTCATTGTTTATATTTTTGTTGGTTTGGAAAAGCTTTTTAAACCAAAAATACAAAAAGCTCTTCAAGACCCTTAAAACGTTATTTCAGGTGGTATTAAACCTTCTGGATGGGAAGAGGAGAAATTTTTTTGATAACATTATACTTAAAAGTCGTTGTATTAAGCAAAGGGGGTTGTTTGGTATCAATTGATAGGCATTTAAAAAATATATACTTTTAACATGTGTTTTTAATTTAGGGATACATGCGTCTAAAATAAAAATAGATGCTCTCTAAAAATGGCGCCCGCAGCAACCACACCAACTGGTAGAACCGGCCCTGCATAGAACCAACTCAGCGCCGGCACTAAATTGGGACCATACACAATTAAGTATAGTCATGGTTGGCTAAGATTAGTTCAGAAATAAGGCTAACTTCCAACTTCTTTGATCGAAATCGGTACTGTTAACTCAAGGATTTCAGACACTTTATCCTTGTTTGATAGATTTAATCTTGTAAAGATAGAATCCATCTTTGTTTTATTTTATTTTAGCCCGAGCTTGAAACCTGTTCAATGGTCCCCATTGTAAGCATATACGATCTATTTCTTATTAAAGATATGGAAGATTATAGATCATTTTAATTCCCATGATGGAAGGGAGAAGTCAGTCTAGACCCATTGTGCTTTTTAAAATATGAATGTGATAATCGTACTACCTACCATCACCTTTATCCGCCACTTCATGTTCGTCGTTAATTAATTATTTACTAATTGACAAATACAATTTGTGCAGTCTCATTTTCTATATCTTCCTAAAATTGTGGTATCGCTCAAAGCATACACATAAAAACCTGTAATATAATTATTTAATACTAGTACTCGTATTTTATTGAATATTAAAATAGCAACACCGTTAAATTGACCGAACCTCGTTCCGATTCGAGCCACATCACCCAGAGACCTGACCATAATAAATCTACGTCCACTTTCTGCGTGTTGCACTGCGTGCACTCACACGTGTGATTGATGTGCAATCAACAGCATCTATTATAAAACTATATATATATATATATACATACATATCTATAGACAATATTATGTAGTACAATCATACAAAGTATGTATACACAATTTGTAAAGAAGGTATGTAAATGCCCACAAGTGCTGATGGTGTGCTGAGACTCGCGTAAGGCAGTAAAATAGCCGCTGCTAAGTAGATTCAAAAAGGGCAGCGATCAATTCAAGATGTACAAGCAGCGATATCACGAGCACACGATATTTATGTATTGTATATTATGTTCGGACGATCGTTAACCAATATATCTTCAAGACGATGTATACGATATAAATACTATACATGTAATATAAACATATAATTATTATGTACAATTCGTTTCGGCTGCCGTATACAAATTCCAGATCAACACAGATCACGGACCGAAGCGACTGAGATTCATCCGCCACCGCGAGCACAGATCGCGTAACTTCTTTTATATTATATGTAATATACTCATAGCATAGGTATAGATGTATGTTTATACTATATATAATAAACGAATGTATTATTAACTTCCTAATTATAAAACATGACATTGAGACTTCCAATCTATTTTTATATACTCGTAATATTTACTATGTGGTAATATATCGGTTTTTATTAGGTCAATCGAAGATCTTGGGCGCGTGTTCAATTTTCACGAGAACATATATTTGAATTATAAATCTCGTTCCTCCTTCAAGACGCACGAACTATGAATAATGCATTTTGTTTGTTATGTCGGACTGTCGGAGGGTCTTTTAGAAGCTGTGTGTGTGTATTCTAGTATTTATACTTTGTATGTGTGTGTGTTGCGCTTGAGTGCTTGTGAAAGCCAGGAGCATGACTTGAAATAAATTCCGACAATGATTTTCACACAGACACACACACAAACACACAGGCACACCGTATAAAACAAATAAATATGATGTTTCGCGTGTACTAAACTATAAACATACATAATCGACAATATTGACGGTGTGTTTATACTAATTCTATGTCGCCACGCGTTTTGCATTTACTATGCATTTTTCGCGCGGGTGGGAAGGCACGAACTAGGTCTCCAGCACCGCCGCGCTATCCAAGATTGTGACTTTTATGAACTATCCTCTAGGATTGACTAAAAAAATGCGCTCGTGTTTGCATATTATCGTGCCCACAGTTGTTTGTTTGTCGCATCGCAGTGCAAACATGAAAAATGCATAGCAAAATATATACACACGGAGTCGCATGTTTGTGGAGGAGCTGAGAGTGCTCCAAGAGCTCAAGATTAAGAGGTTATATAGGTGGAAAGGGTGGAGTGGCACAAGCGATATATGGAAAGGTATAGTTGGAAAGTTCGTTTTGCATAATGCTTTATTTTGATTAGAATCGTTGTGACCTATGCGAGCTATGCTATTATTTTTTTATTTTAATATGTTTTTTGATCTTACATTTTACATCTTATACGTTTTATAGGATTTTATATTTTGATGTCTCGTGAGCAATTTTAAGACATAGGTAGAACTGGTTCTTATGATACTAGAGAACCTTTTTAAAGATTCAATGTTTTTTTATACTACTTGGCTCATGTTCGGATGGTCGGGGATAGTCATATTCAAATCTCATGATGGCTCTGGCCAGACCAATATACATTTTCATGTACTTGCATGAAAATATTGGGATAGTATATATTTTGTATTTTTTATTTTTTTTAGTGCTTTTCGCATGTGCGGAGGTAAAAAAAAGTTAAAGATCACCAGTTTCTCTGAATAACAAAATTATTCCATGATCTATTAAAAAAACATTTTCATATCGCGTATTTTCCTCTCCTGCAAAAGTAGATCCATATCGTCTGACACACTGACGTCCGAATTCGGGCGGTGTTAGTCCGTGTTCTCGCTCTGAGAACAGTGTGACAGTGTCACACTTTTAAGATAAATGAGGCTATTCTAAAAATTAGAAAATTACAAATGCAGCACGTATAAAATATATTACACGGAAAGGAACGAAATTAATAAACATATCAACTGTAAGTATCAGAATCAAAAATATGCTATTTACAAATAAAGTCAATATTCATATGGAATGGAATATTTACGAGAAACATTGAAATTAAAAAAAAATCTGTCACAGTCATTTTATATCTGCTATATACATTTTGATATTCTTTATCAATATAACGGAATATATAATAGTTTTAGACAGCCTTTTAAACACTCTTTTATATAACTTAGGTAGTTTCTAGACAGTGTCTTATAGAGTCTGTTATACAGTCTGTTATAGACCCATTTAGACTCTATATAGAGACAGTCTTTTAGAAAGTCTTTCTTAAACAGTCTTTTAAACAGTCCTTAAGACTGTATTTAAGACAGACTGTATATATGTTTTGACAGCCTTTTAAACAGTTTTTAGACAATATTTTAGACAGCTATTAAAAACTATTTTATACAGTTTTTATATGGTTTCAAGACAGTATTTTAGGCAGTATTTTAGACAGTTCTTTATACAGTCTGTTATACAGATTTTTAGACAGTCTATTAGACAGTTTTTTAGGCAGTCTTTTAGAAAATCTTAAGACTATTTTTAGACAGTATTTTAGAAAATCTTTAGACTGTTTTAGACAGTCTTTTAAATACTCTTTTATAGACAGTATTATATATTAGACAGTCTTTGAGACAGTTTTAGAAGTCTTTTAGAAAATCTATTAGACAGTATTTGAAACAGTATTTTAAAATGTCTATTAATCTTTTAGACAGTATTTAAGACAGTTTTTAGACAGCGTTTCAGAAAGTCCTTTAAACAGTGATTTAGAAATCTAATCGTTTTTAGACAGTTTTTTAAACAGTCTTAGTCAGTTAAAAGGACATCTTTTTATTAAAATTGTTTTGACGACTAACCCTTCGGTCAGATTGGCGTTAGAAAATTTCGAATCCACATTTTGTTTTTTTTCGGAGTGTCCTCGGAGTAAGTTCAGCATGTTGAACTTTTAGAAAAATACAACATAAAAACAAAAACAGTTCACAATGAGCCCGTGTACTGAGGTAATACCTAAATTTTTCAACTAATCAAATTCGTGGATATTTTGAGAATTTTGTGTATTCGAAATTGTCTAGCGCTAATCTGACCGAAGGGTAACTGCTTTTTGCTTGTTTTTTGAATATTTTATATTTTATCAACTTTTTATCGAAAATGTTGTTTCTTTAGACAGTATTACACTCGGTTCTACGGAAAAAATCAATCTTTTTACCATTAATATCAAAAATGTGTATGATAAACATAAAATATTTACTACAAACATATATAAGAGATTTACATAAAATACGACACCAATTTATTTTTAAAAATTAGAATATTAATAAAAGGATTTGCTAAAAAAATTCAAGAAAAAGAAATTCTAAAGCCTTTGCTGAAAACAAGTTGGTTCAATCTTTTTTCTATACAAAATGACAATTTACTAATTTTAAGCATTAGTTTGCAACTTATGATCATCAAAAATCTGATAATAGTGATAATCGGATAAAATCAAAAACCTTATTAATAAATCTCATGTTTAAAAAATATTCCCGCCTTTTTCAGTTCAGTTTTGAGCAACTCTGCCCGCGCGTTACGCTCCAAAGAAACTATATAATATAAATATTATTGTTCTGCAACATTTTATCTAGATTATATGTTATTTATTATATACATAACTATGCAATATGCATCCATAAATGTGAAGAAAACGCACCGTTCCATATGTAGTATAATACATATCGCACTTATGAACATAATACTTTTATATAGCATTTATATAGCATTAATATAGCATTTATATAGCATTCGGTAACAAGCTCACTGAATTATGAAAGTTAAATATCTTTAAGCTACAGTAGGTGTGTGTGTGTGCGCGCGCACTGCAATGCAATGCATATGCATTTCAAAAACAGAATGCCTTCCGAAAGTCCATTTGCTTAATGTGCCGTGAAAAATGGTTGAAACACATGAGCGCCGATGCCACGCCACTGATAACACACATTAACTATAGATTATACGCGTTGCACCACACACACAATAATTTAGAAATTAATAATAAGTTTGTTAAAAATCGATTAGTTAAAGCATTAATATGTAGTTTTCGATCGGAAATTGTAGCTTTTACTCGGAGTTTAGAAAACATTTATTGTGTGGTGTATGGTATATTATTATTAAGAGGTCAACTGGGATTTGACTTGGTAATAATACCACAGATTTAAGCATAATCATAGACTGAGGGCATTAGGAAGAAAGGTTTGGAAAGACGATCTGAACAATCTGCGATTCTTTCAATTTTAAGATTGGGATAAGATTGCATTTGGATCGTATTTGAAGCAACTTAGAATCGACTTTAAATCAGTTGTAAATAGATATTAAAATGATTATTACCTCAATATTATAATTTATTCTCTTATGAATTACCTTTCAATCGACTTTAAATCTACTCCTGATTGAGGCAGATATAGAATTGGTCAAGGCATATTCACTTCCATAATATAATAAAATACCGGATAATAACTATAATATCGCAAATATTATTAGTAATACTGCAAATATCTAAAATATATTATTTTGCAAATACCAAATATGAGATAATATTCATCAATATGGAAAATACGGACAATATGTACAATCATTTAAAAAATATTTATTATCATTAGCAATTATCAAGAATACTATAATTATATTTGAGAATATTGAACATATTATATTGAAGGTATTCGCGCATTACATTAAAAAAAAATATTTTAGACTAAAGAAGAGTTTAAGGGTAGTGATCATATCACGTCGATCGCAACCCGCTCCCCCTCATTGGGAGGAGAATTAAAGTTTGTATACACCTTTTTTGTTTGAAAGAAAGAAAAAAACAATTTAGACAGAATTAAAATGAATGATTAAAATAAAAAAAACTGTTTTTTTTTTGTTTTTTTTTATTATTGTTTTTAATAAAAACTGCGTTAAGCGCTAAAATATATATTTTACCAGAGAATGGATTGTTAAAAATTTCCTACAAATGACAGTTTTCTGTTTGTTTCCTGCAAACAATAAAGTTTAACCTCTCCCCCTCAAATGGGGTGAACGACGCGAAAAGAAACCTAATGCGTACTCAGGGGCTAATTTCCTTCAATATTGAATATAACTTCTTTTTTTACGTCACTGCCCTTAAACTGGACATTTTCCTTTATAAAATAAGGATCGAAGATAAATCAAAGTAAAATTGCCTTGTTAATCTACCCCAGAATGAGTTTAAATTGCATTTGCATTAACTATATGACACAACTAAACATGAAGGTAGTTATAATTATAATTATAAATGTTCTTAAAAAGTTTAAGCTAATTAGCTGCATTGATCAAATGCTCCTATTAGACTCCAGAATTTGAATATGCTGTTTTAAATCTCTTAATGTGCAACAGCATTAAATCATGCTGTAATCATGCAGTTATTCAACACGAGACCCCGGCCGAAATGCTTAGTGGTTTGTTGGCGAATCAACTTTGAATAGACTTTAAATCTTTTCAAGATTAGGATTGATATAATTTTGATCGTCTTTGAATCAACTCAATTTCCACTTGAAATACATCCAAAATTAAGTTTAAATCAAATTTGAAATAATATTCACCTAAAATAGCTTCAGGTTGAGTTTAAATCACATTTCAATGGACATGAACCAACATTGATTCGAATTTAGATTGACTTCATATCAACATTAATTCCACTTTAAATCTACTCAAGATTAAGTTTAAATCACATATGTATTGACTATGAATCAAATTTAAAACAACGTTTGGATCTACTACGCTGCCAAACGTGATTTAAACTTAAAATCAATATATTAAATGGTAATTTAAAATTTATTCATAGTCAATCCAAATTTTATTTAAACTTAAACTAGAGTATATTTAATGAGAATTTTAAGTCAAATTTTTTCTCAAATTTAGTGGATTCAAAGACGGTCCAAAGTCTATCTAGCCTCAATCTAGAGTACATTTAAAGTTATTTAAAGTTGATTCATTTTAAGTTCTTTTAATTTCGATACTTATTTTATTTATATTCAACTTCAATCTCAATCCAAATTCAATCTAACCTCAATCAGCTTTAAATCGACTTTAAGACTAATCAATATCGACTTTAAATCAAATTTAGATCGACTACGAATCAAATTTGAGTCGAATTTAAATCTATGATCAAGGATAGATATAATATTAGTTGTATTTAAATAAACTCTAATTCCACTTGAAAAACACTTAAGATTAAGTTAGTATCAAATTTGAATGAACTATAAATCAACTCAAACTAATGTACTCCAGTTATAGTGAAAATCATATTTGGATCGACTATTCACCAACTTTCAATAGACTCAATATTGGCTTTAATCTTGAGTTAAGCTTAGCATAGCTTTAGTTGCAAATTAGGAAACTTGATGGAATAGAATTTCAAACCTATGGCTTCTAAAAGGATTTGCATATTTTTAGTTTAGTATATTCAGACTTAAATACAACAGTTTTTATCTTGTTGTTTGTTGTATCTGGTTTTCACTTGTTTTTTTGCTTGCTTTTTGATTATTTTTTGTTTTTTTTTGGTTGTTTTTGGTTTGTTTTTTACTAAACCAAAAATCATTAAAAAATATTGAATTTTAAAGAATCCTTTAAGGAGTTTTTTGTTGTACTCTATTCAGAAAAATGAGGCACCAAGACAAAAAATGATATTCATTCTTTAGAAAACTTGACAATACTGCCACACCTTAAATACTACAATATTACCAATCTAAATAATCTAATCGCCTCAAAAATATCGTGCGACAACCTTTATGAATGAGCTAGAAAATGTGCCAACTAATGGACGTGTCATCGATCCACTAAAATAGCACCGTTCTCATGAGCTGATCACGCATGATCTGTAATCAGAGTGTCTTTGTCCCGAACAAGATCTACATAATTCCAGCCGAGGCGACCGACGACGGACGCCGGACATCCAATTAATAACATACGCTTGAGTAATAAATATTCGGCCTCGCCTCTTCATTACTACGAGCCTATGTTTATGGTATAAACAAAATCTATATAACAACAAAAACAACAACAGCTCACGCACAATTTGTTGTCTAAATAGGTTCTTCGTCGCTTTTATAGTTCTTTAATCCCACATATTGAAAAACACAGATTAATGTCATATACTTGGAGCTACCAATAACAATTTGTGATCTGTTGATTTGATCAACAGTTGTTTAGCAACGGCAATAGCGCGGAGAGAGAAGATGATGAGAAACGTTATTCAATTAAATAACTCGTTTGTGAATGAAGGATCGAGTGGTCTTAGGCTTAGGACTCAAAACCGTTACATGAGTTTACAAGAGGGGACGGGATTTGTCTATAAACAGCTCAATTAAAATTGCAGACGGTACATTTATATATAGATAGTATAACAAGACTCTGGCAGTGGTTGGTGGCTGATGCCTGATGGAATTGTGGATTGTGCTGTAACTGCTATCCGGTGTACGCGTTTAATGAGCGATAACCAGGAGTCACGTCCCAAGCACGTGCCATAAAATATTATATAATATACTCGTATAACTAGATTGATTTACATCAGTACGTGTAGGCACTTCATCACCATTCTCATCGTAACAAACAATTACAACAGAATATAGGTACCTACTCATAAAATATACAATACTATATAAAATATGTTGCATTACATAGCCTCAGTCAATGTTCACACTCTCACATAACATATATACATAAAATTCTTAAGTTATTCGGTTTTCAGATTAACGTGAATGGGCTGAATGTCTATACGAACCATATTTTGATTCCGATGGCATTGAGAGCTCTCCGCAATTAAACACAGAAAACACTTGGAATAAAATCAGAATTCTAAAATATTTATTATTATAAATTATGTAGTGTGACGCTCGCGGTTTGCACCTTTCAATTACGCCATAATTATGAAGTGTAACGTATGGCGGCGAGCAAAGTACAAAACGGCGCGGCGCGGCGGCGGGCGTCTTTGTAACCTACAGAGAGACAGACGTTGGAACGGATTTTGGTGGGCCGCCCACTGAGCCAGACGTGCAGCCGAGCCACTGCAATGAGTCTGCACATTTTCAATTGTGATACACTTTATTTGGGAGTGTCGAATGGGCGTACAAGCGAAAGTACAATTATCATGTACACTTAATACCATTAGTGTGTAATTGTTGTAGGTGCATAGCGAAAGTTATGCTTTTAGACCAAATTTGTTAGAAATATGTAAACAATTATTCATGCTGTCGAGACACTATGTCAAAAGTTGGTAAAATAAAATATTGCCAAGGCTGTAGATTGTAGAATGAGTCATCTGAATACTAACAAATATTTGGGACCTGGACATGATCGAGAATATAAAAATAAAAATAAATAATTCAATTCCATTTGATGTAGCCCAAAAAGGCATTTTTACTCCAGTAATATAAAGTACAAACATTTAATAATACCGGATAATAAATATAATATCGCTAATATCGTTAGTAATATTGCTAATATTTAGAATTTTTACTAATACAGAAATTGTAAGTCTATACTAGCGAATATTTTGAGGAATATTCATTTAAAAAATATTTAAAATACCTTTAATATTAAAGTAAATATTAAAAATATCGAAAATGTTTTCACAAAAACTACAATTTTTTTTATTAAAGTAACGTATTATTATGAAAAATATCAAGAAATTCAAAAATAAATTAAGAATATTATGTCTTATTATACAAATATCCGAAAATAACCGCAAATTTAAAATGTACTTGAAAATATCATTGATTTTTGATGATATTTTCAAATACATCCAATATCAAAAAATACAAATATTAAAAAAACAAATATCGACTACAAAATATATATAAATATTGATTCTCTAATATACATATTTTTTCTTGATTAACGGAATTTAAGAAATTAAGGTGTGTTTGCTTTTTATTAAAGTTGAACAAAAATAATATTTTTAATTATAGTTTTTCTTCTCTTTTTCCGGATTCAAATAACGAGCACGATAATATTCATATATAATATTCGTCAAATATTTGCGAATACGCAAAAATACGCAGAAAATATTTCCGAATACTCAAAAAATATTAAGGAATATGCATAATAATACGCGAAAATAAAACAATAACAAAAAATACAATATTAATAGTTGCGAATAACATAAATATGAAATATTCATAAATATCGAAAATTTTGAATAAAATATAATAAAAAATATATATTATTATTTGCAAATATAAAGAAATAAAGAAAATGTATTTTAAGATCTTAGAAATACATTTTATAATAAGAAATATAAACAATTTTTTAAATATTTTTTATAATATATAATACGTGGTTTACATGATTATTCCAAGTGTTTTGCCCCTTGGCTTAAAACCAATTGTCATATTACATCTAATTACCAACAAAATACCTTGAATCCAAAGAACTGCCTTTGCTCAAAATCTGGTGAACAAAATTGCATTATTCTTTGAACATTTTTAAATTATACGCTGGGTGGTTTTTAAATTGTTTACTATTTTTTTTATTTTATACTATGCAAAATTTAATTATTTAGTGAAATCTAAATTCGTAATTAATTAGTTTAGCCTAAAAGACACTATTTTCCATTAAATCAAAAGAAAATGTAAAAAAACATATAAAAACGTGAGCATAAACCATTTGCCAAATATAAATAAATTACTGGCAAATATCATATCCAAAAACTAGGCAGAGAATCACTCTAAAAAACGCTGTCAATTTTTAATTAATAAAAATGTTGGGCTAAGATTTATGTAGTTCGACATTATTTTAATACTAGATTTAACTCAGATAGTTTGAAATATTAGGACACAAAAAATAAGATTTTAAACCGATACCCAAACAAGAAAAATATTAGACCTAAAAAAGGTTACTTACTCACTGAGTCACTTACTAACTGAGTCACTCACTCACTGAGTAACTGAATCACTGAGTCAATCACTTACTTACTTACTAAGTCACTGAGTCACTCAGTCACACAGTACTCACTCAGTCACTAACTCATGCCGTCACACACTCAGTCACACACTCAGTCACTCAATAATTTACTCAAGCACTCAGGCACTTAGTTATTCACTTAGTCACCAACCACCAATATACCACCAATATACTCAATCAATGAATCACTCACTTACTTACACACTCACTCAATCTTGCTCGATTGCCCGCGATTCGAAAGTGAGAGAAGGAACATGGTTCGAACAGCTAACATAACCTTAAATACGGACAACGTATTAGTTGAAGAGATGCTGAAAACCGAAACAACCTGGGATGCTGTTAGCGACAGTATAGCAAAAATAAACACACACTTATACACTCATTCATTGACTCCCTTAATGAATCACTGACTTAGTCAGACACTCACTCAGACACTCAATCACTTACTCACAAAGTCACTCAATAGCTCTGTGCAGACATTGACCGTTAATAGTATGTTTGCAATGTGTGGCTCTAGTGAATTTCAACATGAATAGACAACGCTTCCAAATTGTGCAAATTAGGCCCAAAAAAAAGATTGCCGTTGCTCCCGATTTGCATAAGTAAATTTTCTTTAGCGATGAAGCTTTCTTTTGGTTAAATGGCTACGTCAATAAACAAAACTGCCGTATTTGGTGTGAAGATATTCCGACCACTTGGAGGACAACATTCGCCGCGGTATTGCCGATATACGGCCATAAATGTTGGAAAAAGTGATTGAAAATTGGACCTCCAGATTCAACTACGTCCAAGCCAGCCGTGGCAGTCATATACCAGAAAAATTATAATGCCAAAAGATTATCTTTTGAATAAAATCAATTTCATGTCAATTTTAAAGATTCATCCTTGTTTTATTCCATTTCAAAGTTCTATACCTCAAAAAGAACACACTTTTTTATCCAGTGATTTGGAAGGAATTAGGAAACTTCACCACATCCGAAGTGTCCACTATATATATATATATATAGCTTTGGCTGGGATTACACATGGCCGTTTTGCAGTGATTTAGGTTATAAGCAACTGGATGTGGTAACCAGTTGACCCATCGAAGGTCAGGCTATTCTCCTAATAAGAATAACTGACCTTTTAGAAGCCTCCGTAGTGGATGATTCCACTGCTAAGACCATGGGATTTGCAGCTACCTGGTTTCTCAAAACTGCATCACAACCAAAGTGTCCACTACACAACTTTGGCTCGGAGTTCTCCTGGCCGCTGTGCAGTGATGTATATAATATTATACAACCTCTGAATGTTTTAACCCTTCGGCAGATCAAAAAATCTGGTTTTCCTCTTGATGAGGATGGCCGACACATGTTTAAGCTGATAGTATATATACTATACGAGCAACATATTATGAGAATCGCAAGAAAGTCTGGTCTTGTTTAGGCCCTTGCCCCTTTTTTGCCGTATGTTCTTGTGGAGAAGAGGAGTCACAGAAGAGTATTCTCTTATTGGACCCTTTCTAGTCAGATGCAGTAGCTCGAGAGTTAGAAACTGGCTTACCATTCTAACTCTTTATACGTTACACTCCGTCTTCTTCTGTCCTAAATTCGTGTGTTCGATCCTTACCAAACTGGGTACCACTTTAAAGGAGCTGGTTTTCGGTAACGAGCTACTAAACTGGCTCTTTTTTGTTTCATACTATCGGGTAATATCTAAACAACCTTTAACTCGCGATTTAACAGCGGAGATACTAAAAATGGTCCCTCTGTTGTTCAGACCCCAGATATTACCATTATAATGCGAGGGTTCTTGCATTAGCACCACATCAGATCTGTCTTCTGCTAAGCTTTGGCTCCTATTACTCATTATTGCTTTACAGATTGTAGCTCATGGATGTGTGTTACCATTGTCTAACTTTAAATTGATTTGGGAATTACTGCAAACCAGCCGGGTTCTCCTGACCAACACTCCTTCCTCCTTTTCTGTGTTTGGTTAGAGCTACAGTGATTAGGCTTTATGACTCTTTGGGCATTTTTTCCAAGACATAGACGCAAACATGTAACAGGCAAACCAAAAAGTTTTCATGTAAGACTAATCGAGAGCCAAAAAAACGATACATTATGAGTTCTCAAAGTATTCACTCTTCGTTTCTGCTCAAACGTAGCCAAACTTCAAACTTGGTACGATGCAGCATTTCATCTTATATATTATTTCTCAAAAGATTATTTATTTTTAGTATTTGATCATCATATTCAATGCTATAATCATATTCAATGCTATGTTAGAACCACAAACAAATAAACATCACCTATTAGTGCAAATAATTGCCATATATAAACCAAGTACGAAGCAAGTTTGAACCAAGTTTTAATCAAGCTCAAATCAAGTTAAATCCCAAAATGAATCACGTATCAATATATAAATATATACTTACGATTACATCGACCAATTGAATTCTACACCATAAAACGATTGAAATTCAGTACTTTATTTTTTTCACTTGGTTGGTTGCTTATCATCAAAACACTTATCATCCAAATCAATCTAGAATATTTTATGTTTTTCCCCATCAATCACTTGACATATACAAAAAAAACGATGCGGCGACGTCTAACGCATCGTCTATTCGAGAACGCGGATAATGTGAGAATGTCCGATCGGATCATCTTGATTCTCGAAGACGCGAGCGCACACGGTTCATCAGAAGTTTAAAAAATAACGCAGGTATTTAAACACATAAAAAAGAAGATATAGAGATATACCTTCTTATAGTTTGTTATGTTATACCGTTGTGTCGATCATCATCGCCGTGGATGCGTGTGTATCCACTATTTACACCAACGTTTGCTGAGCTGCTGCCGCTCGCTCGAGGAAGAAATAAATAAACGTTGATTTGGTTTTCGATTTATGGGATTTGTGCTCACACAGACACACACAGCCAGTCAAACATATACGAAGTTTTAAGTATATAGTAGTTACGTATTCATTTCTTAAAAGCACAAACGTAAGAGCAACACACGCAGAGACGAACTCTTTGCCAGGAGATGAGATGGCTGAGATAATGTTTTCCGTCTTGTCGGAATTTATAGACGGTGCACGCGTAAAACGTAAATACATAATATATATTTTATGCGAGCGCTCAGACTTAAAACGCGAAAGACGTTTTGTTCGCGGTCGAGAAGATGATGATGGTCTTAATGGTTGATGGTCGATGGTCAACGGTCGATCGGTTTTGGCGAAACGCGCATCGCACACATACGCAATCTACTAATACAAATACATATACTAAGAATATATATAATACAATATATATGTATAGGTTATGTCTACTCTGAGGGGTCACGCATAGAAGGTTATACCTGTGTAGTGTGTATATATCTGTCTGCATTGTATAGCGTTCCGGATTGTTGTTGTTGATGGTGCTTCAGCTGATTTATGGACGGGGGCTATGTATAGGTATCGCATGTCTCGTGATGCATTTCAAACATTATAATATATAAGATGATGTTATGAATGAGTATTTGAATCTCCGAGTGACAGGTAAATCGGCGCTTTAGATGCAGAGGATTATTATAATGTTTAGAAAGAGAGTTTTATGCGGGCTAAGAAGATGCAGGTAGAAAAATGTGGTTTCGTCTAGACGTGCACCATTCTGTCACATATTTTCACTTTTTGTTGTCATAATTCTGTATCGTTGTGGTTTGCGGATCACTAACAATCTTTGACCTTCACATTGAACGGCCACGAACTCTGGAGGTCTTGCTTATCTTACCCCTGAATCCTTATTAGTTATTACCTTTGCAGAAAGCAAAGTGATTATGGTCAGTTTGACAGTGAAAATGGTCAGTTTGTCGACTCATATATTAGGGGTTTTTAAAAAATTGTATACCTGATTAATTTTAAAAATTCATTTTTGTTTTATCGGTCAAGTTGTGATTTTCATTGACATTTGGTATATCTCAGTCATAAGGCAATACTTATTAAATCAATGCCGGTTGAGATGAAAAGTAATGGTTATTTAGATTCTTTTTGATTAATCAACAATCCAAATCAAGGAATTGACACTAATGCTGCGATTACACTGACTGCTACTTTTAACAGTTTGTTTCAGTAGACAACTTTTGCTGACATAGACAGTTGGTAACAGTTCACGACAGTTCATGTAATCACCCAAACAGTCAACAAACAGTCAATTATTTAACTGTTAAAAGTTGCAGTTTAGTAGCAGTTCGTGTAATCAAGTAACCATAAAAATTTACTAATCAGTCTGTCGAAAATAAAATTATTGATTCTTTAAAAAGATAACAATTCGAATTATGATAAACAAATATTCAGTTTAGGAACAGTGACCCCAATTGCATAATGCCCAGGATCTTTATTATATTGAATTCAGGTGGGCCAAAAGAGATCACCCTATTGGAAGATACTCTTATTTTGCATATGACCGCCAATGTAAAATCTGTTTTGACATTTATGGACTAGACAGATGTAGAATACAAGTGAACAAGCCATGTTGCGATACACTCCCCAAGAACGCGGAACAATCGTCTCTATTTTTTTGCAAAACAATTCGTCTGTGGTGTTGGCGCAGCTCGAATTCCGTCGCCGATTCCCCGGACGTCCGACACCGACTGCGCAAACACTGCGCCGTTTGGCCACTAACCTTGAAGAGTATGGGACCCCACAAGATGTTTACAGGAGTGGCCGGCCGCGGAGCGCCCATTCTGTCGAGAATATCGCTGCTGTTGCCGAGGATGTCGAGCTGTCACCGAATACATCGACCAGACGCCGTGCCTCGCAATTAGCCGTCAGCCGATCGTCTCTAAGGCGAATTTTGGGCAAAGACCTGCTCATGTTTCCGTACAAAGTTCAGTCCGTACATCAGCTGCTGCCTGTCGACCGCCAAACGCGTGTAACATACGCCCAAGCCATCCTCAATCTCGAGGACGAAGTGGATGATTTTTCGACAAAAATCATAATGAGCGATTTGGCTCATTTTCACCACAGCGGGTACGTGAACAAGCAAAACTATCGCTTCTGGAGCACGAGGAGCCATTACACCAGCTCAAAGTGACTGGCTGGTGCGCTGTTCACGCTGGAAAAGTCATTGGGCCATTTTTTCGAGAACGCCGCTGGTCAAACGACAACAGAGCTGGAGGATATGTGGTTACAACAGGACGGAGCAACAGCGGTGACAGGCAAACTATACCTTGTAAAAATCTCCCAAAATCTCTTTTCTCTCTTCCTCTCTTGAAGCACACACTGGTTTTTTGAAGTCCCATGTTTACGTGAACAAGGCCGAGACTTTGGAAGCCCTCAAGGACAACATTCGACTCGAGTGCGAGAATCTGTTGCCCGAAGTTCTCGCCAAAGTGATGAAAAATGACATAAAACAAGCCCATATGGCAATCAATTGTGACGGCGCCCATTTGGCCGGTATCATCTTCTCGACTTGACCAATAAAATTCTAAAGGTTCAAACATAATTAAAAAACAGAATCGAAGTTTTTCATTTAGTTAAAAAATGAGAACCAAACATTGGTTCACCTTGTATATTCGCTTGAATGTATCCTGAATACGGTGTCAGTTTATTGGCCGATTGGCCGAATCACGATTGTCCGAATTACGATTGGCCGAATGATACCATTGGCCGAATTTCGATTAGCCAAATCGGTTTTTGATTGTTTTTCCTTTAAATTTGGCCAATTTTGATCCGGATAAATTGTATCATTCAACCAATCGTGAGTCGGCCAATCGTATCATTCCGCCAATCGTACCATTCAACCAATCGTGAGTCGGCCAATCGTAATTAGGCCAACCTATCAATCGGCCTAACGTGATTCGGGCAAACGTAATTCGGCCAAACGTGATTCGACCTATCGTGATTTGGCCAATCGTAGTACAATCGCCTGAATATGCTGGCAGGGGCAAGAGAAATTGACCATGGCGACTTTTCCAAGTAACAAATGTGCGATTACCATCAAACGCCACTTTAAGAGACCGTTCTAATGGACATAGCGCCTTTAATTACGTCAGACATACTGTATTAAATAAGTAATAGAATAATTGATGTTTTAAAATAAAATTGTCCATTTATGTCCATAACTAAACGACATGCATGATGTGTCATCTCTTTTCCTTGCTTTTGAACACGGGCGTGGCCTGTATTCCTCAAGAAACTGAAATTCTTTTGCCTGCATCATGCGATTATTTGGTCAAAAAATTGGCTTCTGTTTTAAATAATCTCACGATCTCAGTGGGTCCAATCTACCTTAAAGAGTCTATTAGATGAAGTACTCCGTACTTTTACCGGACTGTCATTTGATAATGCCTGTATATCCAAAATTCTTCCATGTAAGCTTTATTTGGTAGATTTTAGTTTGTCCGGCAGACTTTTCGAATTTGTTTTAATTAAAAAAGCCAAATAGTTCAGTTTTTATGGTCATATCTGACAAAATACCCCAAAAAATGTTTAAATTTTTTCGGTATTTTTGATTGATGGTAATTGCGTTATAAAAAATTTAGTTAGTTTCAATTGTTCCTAATAAGCCTCCTTGAAATTCACTGAAAAAATAAATGAGAAACGACCACTGGCATTATTGTTTCCAGAAAATGACCTGTCTGGCCAATTGAGCGTGCCATCTCTCCGTTTTACTTAACTTCCGAAACCGATTTCAGCGTTCCGGAGGTTTCTCAGAAAGTCCCTCGGCAAAAGACTTGGAAAGTAATAAATTGAGGCCAACATTTGGTGCAGGGCGCTGGCCTTGGACACGTTCAGACCCATTCTGTAGATATGTATTTTTTTGTTTCCTTAGCGAAAGACTTGGATACTGGGTCTAACTTTAGTCTGTTTTCTCTAGACTTTGTTCTTCCATCCAGAATTTTTATATGTAATAGAAATATGTTTTTTTTAATATATATATTATATATATTACCATTTCCAGATAATATTTTAAAAACATCTAGCAATTATTTAATGTACAGCAAAAACGTATTATAAACGAATAACCGAATCCACATAAATCACTTGCGCGCAGTCGTTTATAATTTCAAAGTCTCGATAATACCAAAACTATATAAAGACGCTAAATGTTCCAAGTCATAAAAAGCACTAATTACTTAAGACCTTCATTTAGTCTCTCAGTTATCGTGGCAAACATCAATTATAGCCTTCGAAAACTTCGCATCCGCTTGCTATTATATATATATATAAATATTGTTCTTAAGGTACACGCACGCACTCGACAAAGTCCACGCTCGATTCGCATGCGAGTTCTTGTGAGCGTCCCTTTGCATATATCTATATCTATATCTGTGTATCGTACAATCATATAATATAAT
>JAAAKO020007457.1:0-58846 GCA_010015015.2 Bolitophila cinerea | reverse complement strand
AAACGATGATGCATTGAAAAAGAAACACAAACAAAATTTATGCTTTCCAAGCCTGTCACAGTTATTCTCAATAGCCTCTCGAATTAGGATTGATTTGCTCTTTTGTGATTAAAATAAAGTCGTTTGTGGAAACAGAAAATATATTGCAGAAATATAAAAGAATACAAACAAATAATGCCTCTCAGGCTGTAAAAGCTTTAGGGTTAAATAAAAATGAAGTATATAATAATATAATCCACTGAGTTTGGTGACACTTTTCCCACCAAGCCTGTGCGCACGCTGGGCATTCCGCGTGTTCAACACTAAAATACACTTATATTATACGCGCAGAGGCGTGGTGGTATGTTGTTTTTACGTATATATACAGTATTTACACCTTTTTTTACATATAATCTTACTCGAAGACACACGCATACACACACGTCTTACAACAAAGTTGTAGCGTTGCGCAAATCAGTGTATTTACTATACAATAATATTATGAAGTCTATATATTATTATATATATATATATGTTAATGTATGTACGAAAATACGATAGTGCCTCAGGAATACGTACAAGTGCATGTGTGTGTGTATCGTGTATATATGTGTGTTTGTGTACATACAAAATAATGTGTTTTTGTTTTGGTTGTGTTTGGATTTTCACTTTTAAGTGTATTTTCGTGTGTAGGTTTTTTTGCTGCTGTTTTGTGAACGAGTTCGAACGATTATTTGTCGAGTGTATATAAATACGCAGGCATGCCATAGGTATCTCTCATCTCTTTCTAGTCTCTATATATACCTTATATCTTCTAATAGCTTTTTATCGAGTGTATATGTTTATGTATATAAATGTGTAAATGTGTGTGGAGCAAAGTGCGGATTTACAATTAAGAACTGCTAATTAAAAACCTGTGAAGAGTGCATATAAAAAATATAAATAACGTAAAGGTTGGCCAAGCATGCAATTTATAGAAGAAGAAGATTAGATTACATTTTACGATTGTAATTTATATTATCTATAACAAATATCCTGTGTACAGTCAACCACAAGTCTATTTTATTCTACGCAGATGATTCGAATAGAATAATTATTACGCGGATGACAATAAAACTTCGAACGCAATATTTTTTTTGTTAATACGTAAATGAATGTGTTTATTGTAAAATCTGGGGTTTTCTAAAGCGTAGTTTAAACTTATTAATTAGAACTATACTTAGTACGTTCATTGAAGAATTCACTTGTCGTTTAATTAAAGGCAATTAATGATGCAATTACTGGACGATGCAGTTACCGAACGTTCATCTATAATTTCCAACTAGTCATAATCAACGCAAACGGATTAACCTTACAGAATTGTAAAATCAGCAATTGTACTGTATCGTTTGTATAGGCTAATTCTTACACGTTTAATTCCAAAAATAGAATATCTCGGGTGTATTATTATGAGATATAATAAGATTTCTTGTTAATAAAAAAATACACCGATTGAATATGAGCTAATACAAAACAAACAAAAACGGTGGCCTTGAATTCCGCACAGTCAAATATTGAACTTGAGATTATGGTATTTAATTAATTTTATATGCTATACTTTATGTATTATATATGTTTGTATAAAATATACGTAATTTACGATTGAAGTTGCGTGAAAAGATAGAATTATGTTATGAAGCGTTCTGTCTACTTGTCTACTACGCACAATTTTTGAAAAAATAACATGGCACCTTAAAGAGTATATGTATAATATTAATCTTATTTTTGTAGTATTGCTTATTAGTTACTTTATTACAAATGGAATTCCAAACCAGTTGATTGACCTACAAATAACCACCGAAAACAAAAATGGACATTAACTTGTTTTATGGTTTGACGCAAAAATAACTCTCAAAACAATCGTAATAATTAGAGATCGGATAAATAGATAAATACATATTATCATGCCGACTATGTATGCAAATTTTGAAAATACGAATCAAGTTTCTCATTTAAAAAAATGCAAAATTAATTTTGATTTTTTTTAAACTTTTACATATTTTGACTAAAAGACTAAATAAATATAGACTTTAACTAAATAAATATTTAATGCAACCTGTCTAGCTGTGTACATCTTTTACAAATAAGCATTATATTTGTGTACTTTATTTATTTTAAGGCCTCTTTCTTTTTATCGACTATTTTTGTATCTTTTTTATTTATTATGACTATTTTTATATCTATTTTCACATTTTTGGCGTTTTGGATAACTATTTTCAATTTTTTAGTGACTATTTTTGCGGTCTTTAGAGTCTAGATTAATATTATTAAACAACACAACATAATAATTTGGGTTGCGAATCCACGCATTTCATAATCCCGTATTGCAATATCCGATCCAATATATATAAGCCGATCACAATAATTTTACTTGATTTTAAAGCTTCAGCTGGCATATCAATAAAAAATATCAGTTCCTCGATAAAAAAATAAATAATAAAATCAATATAATAAATGGCGAATTATATTTAATGACGTTAAACTAAAAACTTTGTATATTATTATATTTTTACCAAAGCTCGAGATAAAACCAAACGAAAGAAGCTATTTATCATTTAAGACTTATATTTGAATAATCAGCAAAATGCGAATTGTATATAATTGCAAACGAGAATGCTGAGAAAGTATATTATTTTTGACTTCTGAACTCTATAAATACAGCGGCAGTCCTATTTACAACAAGTGGATGATAATTTCGTAATGTAGTTTTGTTAAATTAACGTCAGCAAGAGGAAATGTATATAAGCTCTGTGTAGCCAAGCCCCCCAGGTTGGTTTAGCGCGTAGTATCAGGTTGATGCATCTGCCATAATGCATACGTAGTAGACATACGTTTTATATATTTAGCATTTCAAGGTTGCAACTAGATGTATATGCAAAGAAGAGCACGTTAACGTTTGTTGAGCCATTACGTCCAACAATATAAATATGTGTATAAACTTATATATGAGTAATATTCAAGAATAGCATGATTCATATTATCTACGACGCATTTTACTGTTATATACTGTTAACATTGTTCTCAACCTATCACAATCTACAAATATTTATTATTGTTTTCCAATTATGGGTTAATACATTGTTTACTTTTTTATTTTTGCCATTTTATACTGCTATATACTAATTTGTGAATTATTTTTTCGATTTGTATAGAGAAAATACAAAAGGCGAAGCAGAAGAACAAGAAGGATGCGTGTCCATTCTGCCAGGAGCAAAAGAAGCGACCCCTAATTGCGTACATGCGAAAACGTGCCCAAGAAAAGCAGCACGGAAAAATTTGTGAGGAGGTGGAGGAGGAAGAGGAGAATGAACAAGAGAATGAGCATTGTCATAATCATTCGACGGAGGCTGCTAAAAATACCGTGACCACCACCACAACAAATAAATGTAATAAGAAGTAAAAAGACGTTTGACGTCTTTTTATGGCTGTGTTTACATCGTTTTGTGGGGATAGTCGTGTGCGTGTCTTCTTAGTCCACACACACACCTAAGAATATGATCCAGATTTATAAACAAATGCACGATACATATTTACGACTGATTTAATAAAGGTGCGCCACCAATTCACAGAGACAGAGAGATGACACACACACACCTATACACTTACACATTTATTGCATACGCTCAGCCAAACTGCATTATATGGTAATTTTTGCATTGATATTTTGGTTTGATATTGAGATATTATTATTATTATATTATATACTGTAAGTTTTGTCTATATTAGACTTTAAGCTCACTTTAACATTTATATATTATATACATACAAATATAGAATTAATTTAAAATATAGTACGCTTATTGTGCTCGTATATTGTTTGTATATATGTTTACGGCAAAAAATGAGCTCATCCAAGGCAATTTACGCATATACAAAATTTATAAAATTACAAATATTAATAACCATTTACATTATATTATAAGATACACCTTTATATAATAATTGTTTTTATTGAGGAATGTTTCTAATAAATATATATTTTTTCTTATAACAAAATCCGTCGAGAATTTTCGGCGAGTCGGTGTGTATAAATATATTGTAAATTATAAAGTTGTATGCGAAATAATATTCGCGAGATCATGAGAGTCCATCGCGCTGATTAACTGAGTTCAAAAAACTTAAGGAATTAAATTGGATATAATATGTATTGTATACACGCCAAACGCATTTGACGCGACGGGTGTTTGTACTAATTTCATTGACGTCCGGTGGTTGTTGGTAAGCTCAGCAAACGGAAGTGCGTGCCCAACTGCCGTAAACGCCTGTGGAATATAATGCGGCCGCGCGACCGACGCGTTTCATAGTAATTGGTAATGATTTTTAAATTGTACATTTCGGCAATTTAATAAATGTAAAAAAATGATTTTTAAATTCGCTAATTTAGGCAATGTTGGATTCAATCATCAATGAGCAGTGAACGAAATATATAACTTGATTTTAATTGAACTTTATCCGATAATTGTTAATTAAATCAAAGAAAGCAGTCTGCAGATTAAATAACAGGTTAAATTCAATGAATACGTTCCTAATGTGTTTATACATTTACTCAGGTAGCTATACAAGATAATTGTATTTCAACAAATAATTTTCTAAATAAAACTTCCATTTTTGTACTCTAGCATTTTAATTATTTTATTGAACTTGTTTTTTTAAAGGAAACATAGTTTTGAATCCATAAAAAAGATTAATAATATAATTTAAAAAAGTTGTTTGGGAGTATTTAATATAGAAGGTAATTAAATTTAACACATATGTTTAAGTTTTAATTTTGTTTATCTCGTTCTTATTCTTCGTCTTTTAAATTTTCTTTTTTCAAAAATTTAAGGTTTTTAAGGAAGGAGTTATAGAACTCGTTTCCTAAGATCTTCCAGACTTTTGTACATACAAAAAATAAAAATAAATAAATAAACAAGCGTGGTAGGTTCTTTTCCATATTTTCTTAGTTTGATAATTGATAAGATAAGATAATGATAAGATTGGAAGAGGTTCAAAAACAAAACTTTTTTGTGTTAAAAAAAAACTATACAATACAACTAGTTGAGTTGTACTTTGAACTCGATTTTTACTCATTTTATATAATTGTAATAGTAATAACGAAATTGTTTTTTTTCGAATCTTTTTTCTATTTTTTAATTGCAATATATTGTAGTTAAGTGCTATTTCTCGTTGCGAGAAAAAAGAAAGTTTCAGAGAAAATGTTTTCGAGTTTCACTTTTCTCTCACACTATATAAAATCACCTCAAATCTAAAAACTAAAAAGCCAATATCAGAAGCATCAGAAAACCAAAAAACGTAATTATATAATAAAATAAAACATTACATTTATTTACAAAAAAGGTTTTCTTAATTCTAAAGATTTCAAATAATATAGATTTTTTGATTATGAAATTTTGAGCTTTTTAGATTAACTAATTTGAGATTTTAGGTTACCGAACAAGGTTATCAGTTTTTTAACACTGTTTTTAGTGGAGTCTATCTGAGTATTTTAGAACAGTTTTAAACTTGTTTTGTCATTCTTCTGCCATAACAGTAAATAATTATAACCTAATTATGTCAATCATATGTTAAAGTTTTTTGGTTTTAAAATTTTGGATTGTTTTGTCTATTTAATTAAAAATACGTATTTTACTTACACGGTTCAAATCTTCTTTGTCGCTATCGATATCATTTATACAAGTGCGTATCTAATCTCCCTCAAAATCTAAGATTATTTATTAAACTTTTTATATTACTTCGATGACGCATCTTCTTTATTATTATTACCAAATTATTTATTTTAATTAAAGTCACCAATACGCATGTCAACACAAGCCGAGACAGATTAATAGATGAAGAGCATACACTTTAAACACTCATATCAATCTGTAAACACATTTAAATATTCCATATTAATTGATGTATTAGTATTATTTTTAAATGAGCGGATGTATTTTTAATATATTGTAGATGTAAAAATGACTCAATCGCAGGTGTTTGCTCTACACAATGTACGCCAATCCAAATTATAATGGTAAACAGAATATTTTGTATTTGCATCCACAATTTAATTTAATAATGTTCTTCATGCAAGCAAACCGAAACAAAAATATAAATTCCCATAAAATTTAAAATAAAACCACAAACCGCTGAGATAGTTGTTTTTGTCGTTTTGATTAAATGGAATATTTAATTTACAAAAAAGTTTCATTCCCTCAGCAAACCTCATCCAAGTCGTTGCTCTTTTTTGTTGTCCAAAAACTATAAAGTTATTGTTTCGAATTTATTCTAGCAAAGATTACAAAATGAAGTCTAGTGTGCTCCGGAAACTATTTTCATTGAAATCATCATCATCATTAGCAAGTGGCTCAAGTACAGGTATTATCAGTGTTTCATTGAGTCTGCACGGCAAATATTTACTTTATTTAATTGTTGAATGTTATATAAATTGTAATAATGTATCTCGATGTATGATTAGATTATGATGTGTTTAAAGGTCTTTAATTCTGGGCTTTTTATTTGTAATAAAGTTTGGAAAAAAATTATGTGTTAAATGTATAAAAAAATGACTAATAAATGCACTGCACGTACATTTTTTTGATTGGGGATTTATCTTATCTCTATTATTTCCATTTCCGTTTAAAGTGCATACAAGATAACACAACTTATTAGTTTTATTCAAATAAAATAGAATTTTTAAATATAGTCTAGCCAATATCTATAAATCGAATAAGACAGGCAAAATAAAAGTCCCCGGAGAGATTAGATAACATTGTTGTATTTATTATACCCTTAATATAAAGTGAACAATATAAATAAGCACGTGTCGTGTATTGTGTAAGATAGCCGTAACGAGAAACTGCCAAAATAGCTCAATCACAATTAAACATTTTATGATAAGAAAAAGATTGTCTGAAAACCACCAAATAATAAAGATAGTAAATTAAACAAGATTTCCTCAATTTATAACATAAATATAGAAAAGAGTCGATAAGAGACACACATACTGCAACAAAATATATATACTTTGAGATTATAAACTAACGCGGACTCGATTTATGATTTCAATTTCAGGCACCGCCGGTACCAATGGAAAAGTTGCAAAGAGGTCATGCAACTGCCTAAGCCTGTGCAAGTGCAAGCACAAGACTGTCGTAAAAATGTTGCCCCAAAACGTTTTTAGTGCAGGCGTACTCTATTAAGAGATAGTGCGTGCGTAAAAAGAGCTCTATTATATAATTATAAATTTATACTTTTTACTTGAAATAAACACATGAATAGATAAGAATATTATATTAGCACAACAAGCGTATTATTGTTTTGAAATGGCTTTAAATTAAGAGCGCAATAATGATAAGAAAATGCGTATTTTTGCATTCAGACATTGTAACAGTCTTGATCACATATTACATCAGCATTTTAAAAATATATACAGTAATTATAAAACTTACCCGAAGCAACCACGTCAGTACCGACTCACGGTACGGCACAAATCCGGCAGACGTTTTCTTGGCATCGGCCAATGCTGCAATCACTTTTCCAAGCGTCAGAAGACTCTTGTTGATACTGACACCTTCGCGAAGACGTTCTCCGCTGGCGCATGTTAAACTTATTCGTTCGCTACCGGCCAGGTCGACTAGACTGATTTTACTGCGTTTTGATTGCTGTACAGATGCTGCCTTTCCGGTAGCTCCATCAATCAATTCCGAAAGATTCAGTACAATGTTGACGATTGAATGTGATCTGGAACTCTTGTCATTCATACCGGTTGCAGCTGTGGCACGCTGACTATTTCCGACCGCCAGCCAGTTACGTAGTGCTGTATGCGAGTCAACCGGGTGTGTGCTCAGGTCAACTACATATGGTCCCCAGGTAGGGTGCTCACGTACGCGCAGCGCAGCTCGTTTGCTTTGACCATTTGGTGTGTTCATAAGGTGGCTCATGTTTGGAGTGACCGCAAGCAAATCATGAATTTTCTCATTGTATATCTCAAAATAGCTGACCTCGAGTTCAGCACGCATTTTTCCCTTAAGCGCATCAATACGCTGGAACAATTCCTGACAGAATCGCGGTATGATTCCGGCTTCAGACTGCGTTCCAATGTGATTGTCATCATCTGAAAAAATGTTTTTAATATCAATGTTAGTTGAATAAATATACACACTTGAAGTGTTTCAATTCAAGCAGGTTTATTGATCTTATAAACTAGCTTATATAGCCATATATAAAAAGTTAGGCCTTTATCGGCACAGCATTGATAAAACAGGTTTTATTAGAACATAGAAATATCGCGTCTATAAAACCAATCGCACCATATCAGTACTATGTCACATAATATTGTTTTTAGTTTCATAATTGTTATAAATGTAATAAATAAAATTGATTTATTTCAATTACCTGCATCAATGCCCATCATGCTGTAGCTTTTGCCCGATCCAGTTTGTCCGTACGCAAACAAGCATGCATTATACCCTTCAAATGCCTTATCGACCAATGGCAGTGCAGTACCCTCAAAAACCTGATCCTGGTCAGCATAGTTCTCATGCTCAGAATTACATGACCAGAACGCATGATCGTACTGAAAACTATGACTTACACCCGCCGAACTGTCTGCTGAGTGCCCAGCCAACACGGTGATCTCATTGTCGCACACCGAGATTACGTTCGACACCGACTGAGTGTTGCATTCCTTTGAGTTCATGGGTCTAACGCGAACTGCCACCGTAAGATTACTGGCCTCACTATTGTGGCTATGATGCTGCGCTTTCAGATCATCCGCAGTATTTGATCGAAGTAAGTGTCCGGCACCTGGTCGCGGGGAATTCAGCGACACCTTTGTAAAACACTCGGGTGTTCGGAGTTGATGGTCAAGTGTTGTGGACATTTTGCGAACTGCTGCCTTAGGCGTGGAGTCTGGTAAGCTTTTGTGTTTGCCGGGCGTCATGCCGGCATTGCGGTACAGTGAAGAAGGGGTAAAACAGGCGTTCAGTGAGGTCACCGATCGAGACATCGGGGTTTTTGTTGCTGAATTGAGACCAATCGAGTATACACTGTCATTATCACGTAAATCTATAGACGATCCGGGTTTGGCGAGTCGTGACACACTGTTTGGAAGTTTACGAGCACTGTTTTTGGGTGTCGGAGTCGCATCTCGGGATGATAGTGTCGAACGATTTAGCCGTAAACCGATTGGAGTACTTTTTGACGACATTTTTAAATTATATGCCTACTGGCGAGCACTGCACATAATAACAAAAACTATTACAAATATTAAAACATATAGTTATATTCAAGGAAATCTAGGAAAATAGAATCAAATCCGTTGCAGCTGCGTTTGAGCTTTATTCAAAACATTTTACTTTGTGACGTTTATAACTGCTGCATACTGAATTATGCAGTACACTTTATGATGAGTGCATCTAAAGTCGATGGGCTTATACGAGATTATACCAATTGCACTGAAATTAAAATGGCACTAGATGGAGTTTATTTACCAAAGTATATATATATATTTTTTTAATTTTTAGTGTGACAAGACAACAGACAATGTGACAATACAAACTCAACAACGGATCGGGCGGATTTTTTTTATGGTGAGAACCTTCTTTTCACTAAGCGTATCTCTCTATCGGGTAATGCAAAATTATTGGTTTAAGCATAGTTTTAGTAGATTTTATTATTAAAAGTTAAAATAAGTAATATAAAATTATTTGATTGTGCTATGAAGCCAACATTAACTAATTTCGGTACAATATTTTCATTCAATCCTAAATATAAATTGAAATGCAAGAATATGTAGTCAATAGGCTAAATATTCTTGTAGACACTAATTTATACAGATACTAGACTAAAAGTATATTACGGTAATTTATGATAGTCACTGATCTTAGAAAATAAACGATGTTTAAATGGGCTTGTTTTGTCACAGTAATTTTAAAAAAATATAAATAAAGATACAATAAAAATAAAAATAAAAAGAATTTATAAACATTATACCCAAAACGCCAAAACCCAATGCCCTATGAAACCACTCAAACGATATTTATAGAATTTTATTACAACATAAACGTATCCATCGTTATCCAAACGCAACCCTGCCGTACCATGTATTTTTATACCATTAACCGTATAACTGTCAAGATAAAATACACCATCAGCAATCAGCTACGTGCGCAACTCTATAACATAACCTCAAAATAGCAATACAATAAACACATCCAAAATTTGTGATTGTTTTATCTGTGCTGTGGGCTGAAACAAATTTGTCCTCTGTCGCATTTGCGTGACGTGTAACTAAAAAATATATATACTAACTACGTTTATACACAAACAGATACGGTGAACTTGGTATCTTGAAAACAGTTTACCGTTACACAATGCAGAAGACGCAACGTAGTCCGATTTTGGTGGAAAACCATGAACGCAAGACGTTCTGGCGAAATGTGGCATTGTGCGTTATCGTTATGATGGTGTTCTTTACGCTGCCCGGTTTTTGTGGTGGGCACGGACACTCGCACGACTCTAGTCCACCGAGTTTCAAGTACTCGCGAGAGGCAAACGAACAGTACATGGCTGAGGAGCACCATCATCATCACGAACACGATGACCACGATCATCATCACGAACACGATGACCACGATCATCATCACCATGATCATCACGACCATCATCACCACGATCACGATCATCATGGCCATCACGATCATCATGAACATCACGATCACCACGATGACGTTGGTAAGGCTCCTCGCGTGCCCCTCGGTAAGATAATAAAATCTTAAATAATTAACTTTAACTGACCATATGGTTTTATTATACATTTTATAGACATGTGGAATGTGTGGGTGAATTCGCTCGGCTCAACTTTGGCCATTAGTATCGCTCCGTACATCATCTTGAATTTTGTACCCTTAGACAACACGGCCGAGATGCAGCCTCGTCTGAAGGTTTTGCTAGCTTTCGCCTCCGGCGGTCTGCTAGGCGACGCTTTTCTACATTTGATTCCGCATGCCATCTCACCTCACAACCACCATGGCGATCATGAGCATCATCATCATGAACATCATGAAAATCATGAACATCACGAGCATCATGAGCACCACCATCACGAAGAACATTCGCATGGCCATGACATGAGCGTAGGTCTTTGGGTACTTGCCGGTATTATTACATTCCTGGCCGTAGAGAAAGGAGTTCGTTTAATTAAGGGTGGCGATGGACATGGCCACAGTCACGGAGCTCCCAAACCTAAAGCCGTAAACACCGACAAAAGTACTGACAAAAAAAAATCCAAAAAAGTTGAAAAGGTAGAAGAAGAGATCCACATTTCAGCGTACCTAAATCTAGCAGCTGACTTTACACACAACTTTACCGATGGTCTGGCCATTGGTGCTTCATACTTGGCAGGCAATTCGATCGGTATCGTAACCACCATAACGATTCTTTTGCACGAGGTGCCACATGAGATCGGAGATTTCGCCATTCTCATTAAATCAGGATGCTCCAGGCGCAAGGCTATGGCATTACAGTTGTGCACAGCAGTTGGAGCTCTAACCGGTACTGTAATCGCTCTGCTGGGCAGCAGCGGTGAGGCATCTCCCTGGGTGCTTCCATTCACGGCCGGTGGATTTATATACATTGCAACTGTTAGCGTACTGCCCGAACTCCTAGAGGAGTCCACTAAACTGGTACAGTCGTTAAAGGAAATCTCAGCCTTGCTGCTCGGTGTTGGCCTTATGGTTGTTATTGCTCACTTCGAATAATCTACAATTTTGTTCCGGCTAGATACCTTTTCTATGAGAATCTATCCAAAATATGCTTTAGAAAAGTGATTTGAGTGTATGATGCTAAACAGATGTGTGTTTATGAAACGCTTTCCAGTGATTTAGCTTTTCTTTATACTGCGTGGTTGAATTAGTTATTTATCTATATTAAAATTGTAGATAGTTCATTAAATGTTATACAGTTATAATTAAGATAAGAATGTTTAACAAATATACGCATTTTTCTATTAGTTTGCTGTTTTAGCCTCTCTAGGTGAATAACAATTTATATACATTTTTTTACACATTCTATTTAAAATCAGTAGGTTACTTTCCAATAGCCTCGTTTAGTTGTTTTATGCAATAATCTGATTGTTCAAGGCCATCAGGACTGTTACTCTTTTTGGCCATGCGCCAGGCATTTGAACAGGTTTGTTTTGCATCGTCCAGCAGACCTTGCTTGATAAATAAAAGTCCTTGATTTGCCTGAAACACTCCGGTCTCGTACAGTTCCGGGAATTGCTTTACAATTAGAATTGCTTCCTTGAGATATGTTTCTGCTCCCACAAGATCGTTTATCTACAGGACAAATTATAATATTTTTTTATCTATTTTATACATATTTATATGCTTTGCTTACGTTAGTGCACACAACAGCTAGATTGTTCAAAAGCATTGCAACCTCAGGATTATCTTTGCCGTGCAGCCGTATGTACACATCAAACGCTTCCACAAAACTTGTGCGTGCCTCCTCGAAGCGACCCAATTGCATCAGGAGCTGTGCGTAACTGTTAAATAAATTAATGTAAATTTTATAATTAATAGAAAAAGATTTATTATACCAATCTTTGGTTAGACCCCACAGCTCAAGTAATTCTTCGTCTTCTTGTAGCTGCTTCAATTTAGTTTCGATTTTATCCAATGTCCACAAAAAACCTTGTTGTGCCTTCTCCAGCTCTCCTTTCAATGTTTCCATGTGTGCCAGTTTCGAACTTATGTGAAGCATCTACACACAACATTAAAAATAGTAAAACTACGAATTCACAGCAAGGCCAAAACTCACCTTTATGTCATCCTCCTTGTAACCATCCTGCATAAGCCGCTGCATCACGTTCACGAACAGTTTCTTGGCCTTACCGTACTGCTCACTCTCCAGAGCCAGATTTGCCATGACATCGTACACATACGTAATACCGTCTCGACTCTGCATGTCCTGGGCAAGGCGTAGGGCAAGATGCAACATTTGTTCGGCCTTTTTGAATTCGCCACGCTGTATGTTTAGAATTGATAATTTGATAGTGTTGACCAGTTTATCTTCCTGTGTCTCGTCTTTGTTGTCGTTCCGACTTAGCATTGACAAAATACCGGCTGGTACAAACAAAAGTCCTGCGTTCGGTTTCTTGTGGCTTCCATTATTGCGATTGGTATCGTTGCGGAGCAGTGAAAATGAATCCATACTGGTCTCTGTAGAATATCTACAGAATCCACTGTTTATAGTGTTTGATTTAATGAACGTCAAAACGTGTCGTCTGCTACATAGTCTCAAAAATCGACTGGCTATTGCGGAATTCATCTTATTTTTTATAATATACTTATTTTTTAATGATAATTTAAGACTAGCACTACGCAGCTATATAAATAAATAGTTTGTTATGCAAATATTTGGATTTGTTTTCATGTTCTTCTTTATCAGCTGATTGGTTTTGGCTGAGACAAAAAACATCCATATAAACTACGAAATGTATGAAAAGAAAAAGCGACTTCAATGAACTTATAATATGATTGGAATGAGCTTTAGGAGTACGTTTAATATAATATAAATTTAATTTTTAATTTTAGTTCCCGCCTTTTGCAATTTGCAAACTTTAAATACAGTAAAACGGAAATGACGTTTTACTTCAACTTGTAATTTTTCTGACAACGTATATAAACGTATATAAAACGGCAGTTTAGGGGCATCTATATATTACGTAAAGCTATAAAATAAAAAAATAAAATTTATGTATACCTTTAACTCGCCGGTTTAATAAATAATATTTTTTATACGACATTATTATAATACGATTTATATTTTTTTTAAATATACGATTTTAATTACAATTTTTCTAATTTTTGTTTTTTTTTTAAGTGGGGTTTGAGGGTTTAGTAAAGTAGTTTTAAAAGGTATAATAACAAAAAAAAAATTGAATAAAAAACTATTTTTACAAGCTCTAAATGGACCTCTAACTAATCTATAAAAAGGTCGAAAAGGACCGACAAAATATTTTAGGGTGGGTTTTAGAGAAGTATTGGTATAAATATTTTGTAGGATTTAAAGCTTAAAGCATTGTAATTATATATATTTATATATTTATATATATATATATATACATATAGACATTGAAATATACCCTGAACTATATTTATTTTCTAGGTAATTTATAATAGTAAATATGTATATTGTTAAATTAAACGCAAATAACCCAGGAAAGATGACGCGACGTTGAGGAGACAAAGACAGGTGAAAGACTTAATATACACAGTGCACACAGCATTACCTGTCATCACTCACTCATTGTTATCACCATAGACTTTAATATATAGACACGAACTGACCAGTTTTTCTATGTACGGACTTTTAAGTTGAAATGAACATCGATTATTAATTCGAGGCAGTATTTTAGTTATTTTTGTCGTCAACAGATGGCTTATTTACGCGCACATTTGACAAATTCAAATATTATATAATTATTTTACAATAAAAGCTTATAAAATAATTAAAAAAACATTTAAAAACTTAAAACAGTGTCTACCTAATACATTTTAACGAATATCTGCGATTTAACGGCTTCAAACTATTAAAACACGTGTTATTATTACAATATCTCAAAACTGGTCTAAAAACTCGGACGTCAAAGTTGACTGCCTTTTTTATAAAAATTATGATTACAAAAACATAACCTAGCTTCTTCTCTAGAGTATTATTGCTTTTAGGTCATCACATATTGATAGGATATAATTTATTAAAACTCCCATATTCTTGATGTTTTTTTGTAATTTTGTGTTGTCACACTCAACTAGAGTTGGTCTTGGCCACCTCTGTAAAGCGCTGTAAGCTTTTATATACCAGAGAGGTGTCATAACATTTGTTGTAGTTTTTAACAATAACATTTTCATCTCCCCTCTTTTCGTATATTTTCGTATTTCATGCCCATATCCGAGCTCAAATTCACAACATCTAGGGTACGACGCGACCGACGTAACAACCTAGTCCATTCTGCTCAGAGGCCACCGCTGAACTGACACCACAGTGGTGCAATCTGTCAAACAATTAATACTCTTATTTTGAAATTTATTATTTCTATTATTTATTTAAAAATCATACTCAAGCTTTTTTAATTATTCTTATTTTACAATTTTGCAATTAAGTACTAACATCTTTTGTGTGCTACAATCTAGCGGGTTTCTCCGAGGGTCTCTCGAAAACAAATATGGCAAGTTAAAAAAATATAACTCAATCGTTAAATAAGAAATAAAATGTGCGTTTTTATATCTACGATATTTTCTTATGGACTTCCTCTCTACCGCTAGTATAGTATTTATTTTTTAACATTTATTTGAATAATAAGTTTAACAGATTTTTTTTGTTGGAACGATATGAACAACCAAGTTTTGTGTCATTGCGCCTTACAAATTATTTTGTTTTAAATATATTTTCTAAATACTTTGTATCGTTTGCATATTAGTATACACGTTTTATTTTAATAATTTTTAGGATCATTCTAAATAAATCAATTTATATGTAAATATTTGTATGTTAGTTTTTTGTTACACAATTCGCATGTGAAATCCGTGATACACATTTTTTCTGTAAATATATTGAAAGCTGGGGTATTCCCGCATGGCTACCGCCTGATTATTGTCGGTTTGTATAATCATTATTTTTTATATATTTCAGTTTTTTTACAAATGTTTGTTTGTGTAACGGATTTTCTTGCGCTTTTGAATTGTGTGTATTTTTTTACGTACATACAATCAACTACTTAGTTATTTTAATAAATTTACAAATTTTGCCTTATTTATTAATTTAGGAACTCTCGCAGCCAAACTGCTGGCATATGTGTTAATTTTATTTTATATATTATTCAATCAAAGGCACTCGAACCGCATTCTCTTTCCGTTCACAACACATTTTGTACGTATTTTAATATTGTTTTATTTTTTGTTGTTGTTATGACACTTTCTTGCGCAACTTTTGATGCATATGTCATCCGCGTACTGTATTATATGAAATTATGTCAGTTCGATAATTTTAGGTGTCAGGAACATTGTTTTTTTTTTTTAAATTGTTTGTGCTTAAAAACTTATAATAGCTTAAGCTCTGCCATTTGTTTTTTACTGTGTGAATGATAAAAAACTTTTTTGTACAAAAAAACGGCTCTAAATTATTTTTTAAAACTAATCTACTCAAAAATTATAACCCAATAAAGAAGTATTTTTCAATAAAAATACAGTGCGCGGGGATTTTTTCTGAGTGTGTGTCTTATATTATTGTTATACTTAATAATAATTTATAGATCCTTACGTATATTTTCTTTATGTACATATTTGTTATGTGGTGTTTGGAGGTAGGTTTTTATGGTTTATATAAGTACTTAGGTTGTTTTTTGTTGTTTAGGTTGTTTTGTTGTTGTTGTTGGTAAAATATATTTATATGTTTTAATGCAATATATTAAGTATATATCTCTGATATCTGTATGTCTGATGGTGTGTAAATTAATACTATTTTATATTGGCTTTACATTTAAAATAAAAATTGAAACAGTAAGTGTTGTAGGTACCGTTTTTTATTACTGATGTCACGTATGCCAAAATGCCAACTTTCACTATAAACTTTGATTGTGTCATATTCTTTTGTTATGACTAATGTTTTCGCGCTTTTTATATAACGTATAATTAATGCTCATAAAAGATACGTATACGCAAAGCTTTTGTCTACAGAATGGACAACTCTGTGTGTGTGTGTGTTGTATAAACATTACCTAACAAAAATATTTAAAAAAGCTGAAAAAGCTAATCGTAGCAAAAAAAGCAAAAGAATAGCAACAATTTAAATGTCAAACAAAATAAAAAAAAAAAATACTTTTCATCGTTTTTTTTATTCTCAACTATTTTAAAAATAACAATAAAATATAAGGTTACGTTTTGATTTCGAATCGGTTTTCTATTTTATAATATATAATATATATTTATACTCGTTAACTGTTCTCTATAAATGGCAGACTGTCCGTTGGCGCTAAAAACACACACACAGTGCGAGGTTATGAACTTGGCATGTGTGTGCGTTTCGAGCGACGAACCTAAATTTTCTTTCTCATGCACACCTGCGTTTTACATTTTTGATCTCTTCAAATTGCTCTTTAACCGTTGGCTTACAATATAATTAATCTAGTTGCTATAATTTTATCATTTCACTAGTCTAATACAATACACATTTGTATTGCGTGTGTTTTACATATTTGTTATGCATTTTGTTTTTTGTTTTATGTAAAGAGATTACCCGTTTTTTGTTTGCTGTAAAAGTCTGATCACTGAGGTGTTTTTTTCCTTACACATAAAAGTAATTATATTATCTAGTATCTATGAGTTTCTTTCATTCTTGTGTATGTTTGTTTGTATATTGTGTGAGTGTATGTGGTGTTGGTTTGCTTGTGAGGAATATCGGTTGAATTTACAATATATAAATATTTGTGATTTTGTTTATTGTTAATATATGTATATATATTTATCTGTATATGTGTTTATATATATATTTTTTTTTTGCTATAAATATATATGATCCATGTGTTGAGGTAGACTTTCGGATATACACTTTTAAGTGTAAAAGTTATTTTTTTCTAATATACATTTAAGTCTTACATCTACATTTGTGTTTTGCATGTATGTATGTGGTTTTGTTGTCGATTAAAACTGTACAAAAAAATATAAACAAATAAAAAACACTGATACAAATCTGAGATTCTTTTTTTCCATTAAAAATGAGGTAATTGTTTGCTCTGGCAATGTCGTAGAACTACACTACAATATGTTTTTTGTTAAAACTTATTTTGGATGGAGTTTCATTTAAAAATAAATGCATTTTCCTTGCTTAAGACTAGGTGCGTATTCTATATATATAACTTACTTCTTTTACATAAGTTCGTGTATATAGGTTTTGATGGCACATAACATGACGTCACGTCGTGTTGCCCTCCTCGCAGGATACACATGGCAACACTATTCACAAATATATCAATAATTTTACATATTATAAACTAAATACTAAACATAGATTCAGTAACAAAACAAACAAAAAATACAGTGCACTTGCACTTCATTTGTACATATATATATATAATCTACAGTCTAATTGTAATGCCTATAAATATTTCTTGTCTGTAACAATTTCTTGTTCTGTATTGTTTACCGTTTTTTTGTCTATTTGGGACGTGTAAAAATCGTATCATTGCTGCGTATACAATTTGTTGCGATATTTTCCTAGTATATAATTGGTATACAGCTTAAGGCTTGTGTTAAATAGGGTTGAGTTTATAAGTAGAGTAGAAAATTCTTTAAAAAAACCAAGTGATTTTTTGTTAGTTTGTGTTATTGTACACAGATTACGTTTGTTCAATAGCCACCACACTGGCATACTATTTGTATTCTCTTGTGGATTTTGTTTTAGCATCGCTTCACGATTTGTTATCGTCTTCGTCGTCCGAGTAGTTGTCCTCTTCGCCCGATGAGTTCCCACGATTTTCATTTGAATTATTGTGCTGGTTGTTCTCGTAGCCCAGGTCCATGGGTTCGGTGTCACGTCGAATGTCGATGCGATCGTGGCTACTGTTGCTCAGGTGATGACTCATTGATAGCGGTAGTTTCGGAAGGGTCGGCTCAATTGTGACACCACCACCGACATTGCTTGTATCGCGAAGTCGTGAAATGTGGTCTGGACTAGTGATGTGATGTGAGTTCTGTTGACTGTGCAACTTGGACAGGTCCAAGTGAGGTGGCAGGAAACCGGGAGGTAGTTTGTCCATGTGACCTAAAGCATTTAGCTGTGCCATTTTGGCAGCATGGAACGCAGCTGCAGCGTGCTCTTGGGACATTCCTATAAAAGAAAGAAGAAAATATTAGTATTGATAAAAGGTAATTTATTTTTTAACTGAATGTTTGCTTTTTTCCTTCAAACAAAAAAGTTCTATACAAATTTTACTCCCTCCTCCCACTACGGAGGGGTGTGCGAACGACGCGATCTAAAACCTAATTTGTACTCAGAGGCTCATTTCCTTCAATATTGTGTGTAACTTTATTTTTAAACTTTACTTTAGCCCTTTAATTTATTGAATTCTAATAATTAAAAAATATAATTTAGGAAGTTTACAAATTGGAATGATTTATTGTATGTTTCATGATTTATCATTTCAAAATCAAAAAGATTAATAAATCCAAATAAATAATAAATTCTCCCGTTAAAAAAAATAAAATAATTAAAAAACAACTTACCAAATGAATTCTCCGTAATGTACTGCAAGTACGTGTCCAATATCGATGAACCGGTTGCGCCGGTCGCTGCCAACGGAATACCGTGTGAGTCCTTCGCACCACCACCTTCCATTTTCAGTGACAAATCACCCGGTCGCACCCTCGTAATTGTCGTATTCGGATGCGTGAAACCCATCATCGAGTCATGATAGCGACCGCTCATATTGTTATTATTGTGTCCACTTCCAATTGTCAGATCCTCTGGATCGTCGTCGTCCATATCGTCCATGTTGTCAGCATCGTCAGCATTGCGGAACTCCAGTTTAATGTCACTGCGCCGAGTACCGCTGGTCGGTGAAGCTCTGGCCCTTAGCTCTGCCGGTGAGATCTTAACGCCGGCCTTGGCCAGCAAGCGTGATGCCAAATCGGGATCGAACGGACTTGGCATCGGTAGCACGGGTAGGTCTTTCGTGGAAATGCCACGATGCTGTCGTGACATGTGCGAGTGCAATGAGTTTCTTGACTTGGCCACAGTGCCGCACAGGACGCATCGATAGCCCGGACACACGGTGTGCTTGTCCTCGAGATGCGTGCGTAGTGTGTGCGCCGATCGATAGATCTTGCCACACTTTGGGCACGGTCGTGGATCCGTAGCTCGTACGCGCATTTCCATTTGTCGTCGTGATACTACATAGAAAGAAAAGAATAAAAAAGAAACAGGTTGTTAGATTGAGTGTGGTTTGAGGTAAAATATATTGTGAAAATAATTAGGTATAAATCGAAAGAATGCATTTCCTGGTTTTTGTTTTCGTAAATGTCGTCTATATTATACAATTTATATAGTATATATAATAATATACGAAACTAAATACATGTTTTATTTAATTTGTGTGTATATATATAATTATATATTTATATATATGGCTAATACATTGGTATGAAAGCGTGTGTTTTTGTTTTTATAAGGTATAGTCATATATTTAATGTCAAAAGTATTGCTAAAACTTAGCTTCTAAATTTTGGTGTCGATAGATTATCAGCAGTGCGGAATTCAGTGAACATTTAGCGATAATTGTATCAACAATTTTGACAGTAGATCCGTACATCTGTCAAAATAGTCGATAAAATTATCGTTTAATATTCACAAAATACAACCACAGAACCAAAACAATTTTGGAAAAAGTTATAAACGAATCTCAAACCTTATCTAAAAACTTCGCGCGCATCCGTTTTGTTTATAATTATTAGGAACCTGATTTGTTTTAAAAATCAATTTTATACATACGACTTCATTTAAATATGTTTTGTGTGTAATGGCTTATTTGGTTGTGTTATGCCTGTGTGTTTGTGTAATATATACAATTTATGTTTTATATATAATTAATGTTTTTTTGTGACACTTGTTTTTTGGGGTGGTATACAATATGTTATCGTGTTACTTGTTGTTTTACAATAATGTGTATCAGTATATGTACATTCTATATAGATACAAATATATATTTTATATATGTATACATTTATATATTTGTTTCCATCTGTATATATCGTTAGCAAAAGTAGCTCTATATAAAACTATTTTTTTGTCTCTGTTGTTTCTGTTTTTGGGTTTATTGTTTCTATATTTTTTTGTTTGCGATTTACAATACATTTTAGGTTATCGCCTGAATCGACGCGCAGAATTTAACATATACAATTTTTAAATATGCGCCGAACAGCCTTAATCTGAATTTAAGATTACATATATATTTTAGGAAAACATAGAGGTATAAATGGAAAAGCTTAAGACGTAACAAAAGAACAGTATATATATTGTATAAATACCATAAAGGAACTATTGGGGAGGGTTTAATAAAGAATCACTAGTTCTAAATGTATCACTTATAATCAGTCATGCTAGTATATGGACCACCAGACGATCGCATAGCCTTCATCTTGGCCCACTGAAGCGTGTGTTTTATGCGCATGTGATTGCGAACAGAATTCGGGTGCGCAAACCGACGGCCACACTGCAGAACCGGACACACCGGACTGTCGCGCGGATAATGTCGATCCAGGTGTTGCCGAAAGACGCGTGGCTCCAGAGGTGCTTCACACAGTGGACACGGCAAAAGGTAGCCGGCCGCAGCAGCCGCTGCTGGAGCTGCAGCCGAGACTGCCATCGAACGAACCAGCAGCAGATTAGCGGTCAACTGTTGATGCCGTTGACGCTGTTGCTGTTCATGTTGCTGGCGCTGATGTTGCTGATGATGGTTGCTGTGATGCTGATGATGTTGCTGCTGTTGTTGCTGCTGCACTCTTTCTTGGTGCAACTGATGCTGTTGTAGGTGCTGTTGCAACTGATGACCGACGCCGGATTCATGACGACCAGGGCCGGACTGTTGAGAGGTGGCATTGGGAGGCGGAGAGTTTGCCGGCGACGAGGCAAACGATGCGGTAGAGGCCACCGAGAGTCTGTCGTCGTCGTCTTCATCGCCTTCGAGCAGTTCCGTCTTGATGGCCGCACACGCTTGTTGTACATCTGCATAGGATTTGCAGAGATCGTTAGTGTTCGTTGATTGTGATCGCGCCCAATTGTCCGACCCTGATCTGATCTAGGCATCAACCTCAACTAACGTACTACGAACTGATTTTTGTTTTTTTTTTGTTTTGTAAGAACATTATTAATCCAATTGCATTGCATTTTCTTTATTTTTGTATAAACAAAAATTGTGCTTACGTGTACGTAAATATTTATATACAATTTCGAGAGATTGTCATTTTAACCTAATTGTTGTTTTATTATTTGTTTTTTAATTTTAAAATTATTATTTTAGTTTCGCTTTTATTGTTTTTTTTTTGGTTTGGTTGTGGTTTTTATTTTTGATTAGAAATTAGTGATTAATCGCGGTTAATCGATCAGTTCTGTGTTGAAAACGGTTTGAAAAAAAAAACAATGTACAATTTTAGTTAAATGCATATTTTAGATCACGGTCGTATCAAAATACTCGAGATTACAAAATATTGGTAATGTTTTTTTTGTGTGAATGTGTATGTGTATATGTGTGCAAGTTTATGTGTATATAATGTATTTATATATATATGTAGATAAATAACAAAAAGCAAGCAAAACACAAACAAACAAAAAACTAACACATTTAGTGAGTACCATTTAGAAGCTATTTAAAGATTATATATAAGTGTATTTAATAGAATTATTTAAGATATATTTTGTTTTTGAATAGTTTTTGAGATTGGTATTTATAGCGAACGAAATAAAGCCAAAACTAGAATTATATACGAAGAGCATGTTAGATAGTCTCGTCCTTTAGCGATGCAAAGTGTCCAAGATGCGGTGCTGCCGCAGAGCCGGCGACTCGCTGGTGGATGCCGTGCGCCTGAAGCTGATGATTGATCAGATAGTGTTTGGTCTTCAGCTTCTTGGCGCACGTCGGACAGGTGTGCCACAGTGACTTATCCACGGGCACATGCACATTGCGTACGTGCTGCCGCAGGTTGCTCGCATTCGAGTAGACCTTGCCACAGTGCGGACATTGCGGTCCACCACTCTGCTGCATCAGTCCGGAACCGGAATGCCCTGCAGCAACTGATTGCATTCCACCTCCGCCGGCTGCTGTCTCGTACAGGAAATTTGGTGATGAGGATGAGAGGGCTGCAGCGTTGGCGGCGGATTGATGCAGGTGGGCACCCAGCATGCGGATCATTGCATAGGATGCGGAGTCATTCGTCTCAGCCGCCCCTGCAACGAAACAGAGGCGGCTAAGATAATGTTGGCCCCCATTTTTGTTTTATATATACAATAATAAATTATATGCAAAGTGTGGAAAATTGTGTGCAAAATGATAATCGTGCAAATACAAAATCAACAAAAGATTTTAAAAAATGAGTTGAAAATTCGTGCAAATTATATAGATTATAATATACAGAAAATAAAAAAAATATATACAAAATAAGACGACTACTCTCTATTAATTATAGTTGTACTTATTAATTATGTAAAAGGGGTGGCTCGACGTGGCGCGGCTTTCAATCCATTACCAATGTTCAAACACACAAATATATACAGATGCGTGTCCATAACTAACGGGCTAAGATAAATGGGTGTGTATGTGTGTGTGCTTTATGTAATTCAACACATACACACACAAATAACGCCAAAACTAATTTCAGGTCAATAACTAAAGATAGCCACCGTAATGCGTCTAAGTCTTTATAACGATATGTATAGTATATCTTTATATTTATATATATAGTATATATAGTAAACAAACACATATCTAATTTGTATTTTCAGCGGGTACGTTTAACGGGGTGCTAACATGCAATGGAACCGTTTTCTTCTAGCAAAGGTGGAGCGCAAATATACCAAAGGTGAATATATTCTCTGTCTATATATTTATATATATGTAAAATAATTATTTTAACATCGCATATAATATATATATACACATGTATTTTGTATGTAATATAAGATATATTGTATTTGCAGTGAATATAAAGGAAGTTATTGCTTTAATGGGAAATAAACGCACCCGCAATAACCACCGCCCCCCATTTGCGCACGCAAAAAATAGAGCGCGCGATAACGTGAAATTCATTTCCTTCCGCCGCATGATTTTCAAATGAAATGAATATAACTGTTTATATGTATTCGCGCGCGCGCATGTGTGTGTGTGTGTGTGTGTGTGTGATTTTACACTTTAAATAGCTTTTTAATCGGTTTCTGTAGGAAATATTTAATGGGATTATTTGAAGGTGTACACTTTTACACTATTAGGGGAGACCGTCATGTTAGCCTGGAGGCAGTCGTAGTTTCTACATTACTACTTTGAAACGCTTAACCTTAGATTCTTCGTCGATTATCTACTTAAATATAAAGTGGATGACACACATTTATTTTTGGGATATTTGATTTTAAAATTTATGTAGCTTTATGGTAAATTTATATTTTTATAAAAGATGTTTTTATGGCTGACATGGCTTATTCACACGATAAAGGCAACTCATCCCATTTTAAAAAAATCTGGACACCAATCACGGAAAGGTTTACGTTATTCTTGGAATTATATAAATCTGAGACATAAAGGTTTAAAACCCAATAGAATTTGGGGCATGGAAAAATAATCAATGACAATTTTACATAGGAGAATTAAGTTTCGGAGAAACATGATTTAATATTATGTTAAACCGATTGAATGAAGTGTAAATCAAATTTGCGAAAATAAAGTCGATTTTGCAAAGATTTTGAGTAAATCGGAGCTTTCCATATTTTTTGTAGGTAAATGCCATGTTAAATATTTTAAATATATTAAATATTTTAATTATTTTGAAATAAGGTTTGAAATGCTAAATTTCTTTAATAATACTCAAAACAAATATAATTATTATATATAATTAGTGTTTTAGTTTTTCAGTCTGTTGGACATTTATCATTTAGACTTTAGAGCAACTTTTCAACATATACATTTTAATACGAAACCTTTTTTGTGGATCGAATAAAAAGCTTACAGGGCATCTGTAATACCCTTAAAAATACTTTTAGTTTTACTATCAGCGAATTTCTATGTCTCCATAAAACATATTTTTTACATGTATATCAATATTAGCTCGTTTATAACAATACACAAAAACCACACAAGGAATCCCAAACAAACAGTAACCCCCCTCCCCCTCTCCAAACAGCAACAACAATGCACATACAAAAAACCTATACACACATACACAGTACACACATAAATAATTACATTTGTGTATATTCGCACGCTCGGTGGAGACCATACCCTCACCACCCCACCCCACACACACCCGCACCCACAAAAAAATGTGCAAAACGCACCGTTCCACCCCCACCACCGAGACGACGACGCCGCAATTCGGTTTTCTTGTGATTTTTAATGGCTCCGTATCACGTAGATTTTCGATTTATTTCCGAGAGAACTATGCGATATTAATGGGGCGACAGCAGGCCGGCCCACATATACACACACACACATACCCGCCTGCACCCCCATCGGGTAGGGCGGCGGCACGGGCGGCATCGGCAATGGTGGCGCAGCGCGCGCACATGCGGCACACGCAAATATATAAAACGTATTATTTTGGTGAATACGCTATTTTTTGCCATTGTTATGCGGGCGGTTTCTGTATATAGAACTCTATAATAAACATTCGTCTTATTACTTAAATATTTCGATTCGAAAAGGAGTGCTGGATGTATACATGTGTGTATATATTTATATAGAATATGTACGAGTTTTTTTTCTAATATGTCTGCACACAACAACAGAGCAATAAAGAAATTCACGGAAAAACCGTGTGCGCAATTGCACGGCACGCATTTCAAATATCAAAATAAATGGTCTGTGTGCGCGCGCGGTGGCTTTTCCAGCAAGCGCCCGCACAGTAGCTGCTAGACGCATTACACGCACACGTGTATATATACATACTATACATATATATACATATACAGGACGACGATATGGTTTCCAAAGCCACGCGAATTCGCCAGCGCACCAGGGAAATCTAGACGATTGCTTGTGGTTTTCGGGGAGTTCACGCTTTCTTTTCTCGTTGGTGTTCCGTTAATAATAATGTTTAATGTGTCTTGAAATCCATTCCGACATATACAATTATATTGTATTACACTTATGCTATATATATATAATAATATATAATATAATAGAGTGCGCGCACGCTAATTTAATTTGATGAATATACAATTGGACAAACACAAAAACATGGATCGCATTCGAAATGGAAAATCTTGAATTGATGAAAATCTATCTGCATTCATCTGTATCGAAATTAGCCATCATGCGCGATCGAATACACACACACACACATACGCATATATCGTATATTGCCGGGATAAGTAGTTGGGGGTATTAAATTAGAGATATCTGCCCGTATAATTGATCAAACACAAAAGCATCAAATGTACACACAGGAAGAAACAGGAGATATTCGTATGAGACCCAACACATTTGATTCAATACAAAATATTTCATCAGCAACAAACTAATAAATGGGGTTGAATTAAAATGCATCTGTGCGATGGCGCATATGTTGAATATGTTGGTGTGTGTGTGGGGAAGGGCAGCAGTATGGGGGTTGGGAAAATATCGCACCGGATGTTTGGGCGCTCAGAGATACATTTATGATTTATATTTAGATGAAATTTGTGTACATTTCACTTATTATTGCTAAAGACACACACTCAAGCGAGAACCGAACCGATGTGGATGATTACTCTATATATAATATTTGTATGTAGAATAATAATATACGTGACATGTCTGCTCATCGGGACCATGCATGTGTGTGTATGTGTGTTTCATGTAATATATTATAGTATAGCATATTCGGCGCACGTACCACACACTCATACATATACACATACACACCGTCTGTGCTTATACACGTTTGATTGGATTAGTCAGACTTGAGTAATTACGAAATTATCTTTAGACTGCTGTCGCTGCCGCTTGTGTCGTAGAGAAAGAGCCGCCGAGCAGCACCCGAGTGCAAGTGTGTGTGTGTGTGTACTAAGGGATGAAAGTGTTTTTAATTGTTCTCTGTATGAGCACCACCCGCGTCGCACAGAAGACACTTTAAGGTATAGAATGTATATATATATATATGTAGTAAAATATTATATTGCACACGGCCGCATTTTCATTGAGATTAGACAAAGTTTAAGGCGCGCGCATGCAAGGGTGGGAGTATTCGATTGAGTGGAGTTTTCGACTCGCAAAACTGCAATTAGTTGTCCACTCAAGCGCATGTATATGCATTACGTGCACGTTTAGTTTTGAGTATGCCCGAATGAGCAGCCCACCGTCGTCCGTGCCATGGAGTTTATTACTTACTATATTATACATTATTTTCAGGACATAGAACACATATTTTGAATAGCAAACCGAAACCACCCAGTCATTTCCGTCAAAATAAACCTTTAAATGATCGGCCAGATAGAATTAGTTTATGCCGTGGCTAGCGGAGACCATTATTTAGTTTTAGGTTGACCTTATACCCCAAAAATGGCCACAATTTAAGACAATGGTACAAATGAGGTCGATTAAAAACAACTTTCATCTATAGTAAGCTTTTAAATTGCAGAGGTTTTGATCTTCTTCAGTATTAATCATTGGAAAATACTCTTATGAAAAAAAAATTCGTTCATTTGAATGGTATTTATTTGTTGTATATTTTTTGGTTTACTTTAGAGCAAAGGCAGTTTTAAAATACACAGTCGAAAAGATATATACCATACACATTATAATTTAAAATGCTGTTTTAAAAAATAATCCAACAAATAAAGTTGATAAAAAAACAATATTTTTTCTTATCCATTGCAATTAAAATCAAATTATAAACTGTGATATTTTAAAATGAAAGGCGGCATGAAATAAACTATAACATTTCAGTATACAACAACATTTACATGTTTTGCGAAAGAGCAGCACTCTTTTTCTAACAAAAAAACAAAGCGAAGAAAAGAAAAAATAGATTATGGGAGATTTTTCGAAGGTCTATTTTGCCTGTCACCAAATAAAGCCATTATATATGTATATGCATTTGTAAATATTTTGCCCAATTATAATAAGTAGCGTCAAAGGCTTAATAATAAGAAATAATAAAAAAAAAACTATTGCCACTTAAAATAAATTATTATAATAAAAATAATGCTTTTTTCAAAATATTATGAAAAATAATAAAATTTTATTCAAAAGGTTTGACTAAGCCAATTGTTTTTTTTATTAACGGGTTTTTAGTAAATTTATATATTTATTTTATTTTTTGAGGACATTTTCTAATTTATAATTGTGACAATTTTGATTGTTACTTGTACCCACATTTTAATTATTTTCTAGTTATTATTGGAACGATTTTAGATTTTTTAGATTTAGATTTTACTTGGCAAGATATTGAATAATTTTTTGTTAAAATAAATTCTACGTTATTTAAACTTTGAAAACATGTATCTTAATTTTAAAGATTTTAAAAATTAAATCGAACTTTACGAGATTGTTCTCTAAATGATAACCGAAAATTACGGAAAATCAGGTGTTTTCCTTCTATTATACCATTAAATCCTGAATATAACGATTTATTTAAAATAACTTTAGAAAATGCGTTCAATTTAGCTAAAAAGCAGCATAATAAAAAATATGGTAACTCAGATAGGCATAAAGCGCCCACCGCGTGCTAACACACGTATAGTCCTCCCCCACCATCCCTCCCACACACATTTCGTGTATAAATAGAAGTTATATTGCGCGCGCGCTTACAATGGAAAGAAAACCGTACATTACGTTTCGGCACAGCACACACACAACGCACTTTAATTGGGTGCTTATGCGCCGTTTTATCTGATATTAAAAAAAGAAAACATTGCCGGACCCAATTCTTTTTCTGTATACGTATACCTTTATTATATATATATGTATATATATATATATACGATTACCTACACACATGTATATTTATATATATATATGAATGATCATTGATACACATCACGAACACTATACTTAAGTAATACACGCGGAAGGTATATACATACAACAAATACATATATACAAGATATATATTTGTATACGTACTTGTATATGCGAGTACACGCATAGATTTGCCACCCCATCCCTAAACTTTTCCGAACTGGACAGGCGTGCGCTGCGGGCTCCGTTATCCAACACACACACACACACATACACACGTCGCGCAAGCTTTTCCTATAATGTATATACAATACATGTATATACAAATATATAGTATACATAAGGCGTGCGTGCCCGAGTGTTGTATGTATATGTGCACAAGTACGGGGTTTTCTTATCGCACAAGCTCGGGAAAATGTCTTATGGCGCACGTATGTATGCTTTATTCGAGCGCGTGTACATTGTGTACACATACATACACACATACACACACATGTATAGTATGCGCGCACCATTTACTTAAAATGTCCATCTTTAGAGAGATCTATCTGCGAATGTATGTGTGTGTATGTGCGAGTGTGTGCGTGTATGTTTGTATATTTATTTATGTAGGTAGTTGTGGAGTGAGACGAACGGTTTGGGCTGCATATTCGGGGGTCGTTATAATACCCGGCACACACATACACATACAAAACCGTTCTGCGTGTACACACGTACATATTTCGAGCGCAAGTGATATGCAGACATTTGTACCGTTGGGTCCAAGCAAAGCGACCGGCATTACCCGGAGCACGGCCGGCGCCCACCGGGCAAACATTGCTATACGTCGACGTTGCCGTCGCAAATACTCTTACTATATATATATAAGTAGTACACGCACATTTCAAATATATGCGAACAAAACGAACATTTATTTGGCATGGAATGGATGTGGATATGTGAGTGTGTGTGTGTTTGAGTGTGAGTGCGTGTGTGTGTATGTGTCGTGAATTCGGCATAAGAGGGTAGCGAGGGTTCGGACGTTTTGAAAGACATGGGAAATAGTTTAGAGAATTCGATGCTGATGTGTGCGTGGTGGTATAGATTGAGCTTGTTTCGTTCGTTTATATATATATATATATAATATAATATATGTGTACACGAATTTGCTGAAGTTCCATTATATTGCGTAATGCAGTGGTGCGAAGAACATCCTAAGCCGACGCCGCCGCTCACCCACTCACCCGCACTCTAAACCCCACACGAGCATCATACTGTACATTGTACATATATATATACAATATACGTATAGGATGATAAGTAACAAATCAAGGAACATGTCCGATTCAACGAAAAGTTGGACGGTTGCCGTCGGCTTCGATATATACATATTAGAAAAAATATAAATATATATATATATATATTGGGAAAATAAAGAAGAAATGTTTCTTTATTGATTGAACACAAGAAAAAAATACCCGGTCCGTTGTTTGTTTTTTAATATAGTCTTTTAGGCCGTTGTGCGCGCAGCTGCTGGTCAAGCCCATGAGTATTCTGGACCCAGGCGCACCCGGTGTGGATATGTGTGTATAAACGGCTCGTGATATATTGTGTTTTGCGTGCGCGAGAACGTGATTGCCCATTTTAATGTGCACATTTCGATTTTAATTCGATGGGGTTGGTGCTGGGAAAGGAAAAAGTTGTCTAATATGAATTTTAAAAAAAAACATGGATTATTTATCGCTGATGCGATATACAGTTCAAGTACATCAATTCCATTTTCCTTTAAAAGAACTTCTGTTTCACTTAATATGGTGATTTATATCTTGAAATAAGGATCCTGCTTTTTCTCATTTTCATCGACATTAACTTTTTTGTCATCTTCGAAGAACTAAATATTTAAGAACAACTTTTTATTATATTTACTTTTTTTGATTAGGTTTTCGGATATTTATTCGCTAAAAAAAAACAAATATAAAAATAGTTTTTCTTAAATATAATAATGTAATAATAATTCTTTTAAAACCTAATGACAAAAAAGTGTATGTAGCTTTTTATTTTGAAAAAGCTAATTCGGAATATGCTAGTAACATAAAGGGTAATATATATATTAATGTACACAAATATTATTATGTAAATATTAAATTCCTAACACCCTGTGTATGGGGCTTTGACAAACGGAAAGCTCTTGTGTCGTGAAAGCACAAATATATAAAACGAATTGTTGAAGTCGTTTTTTGAGCTTAATTTTTTTAAAAATTTAACAGGCCATATTGATAAGTAAACAGTTTTTCTCTTTAGAGATTTTCTCCATCTGTCGCAAGGTCTTTTTAACCTTAAAATTTGATGATCTAGAGTCAGATCATTTCAAAAACCGATAATCTCAGGCAAATATTTACTTTATAGTGCCCACTCACAAATGTTTAGATTTTTTGTCTTTAACCGCTTTTGAAATTAACCCCTTCTTAAAAACTAATCTCCCCCAAAAATATTTAAAACAGTGCGATTTTAGTCCACTTTCGTCCTTCGTAACAAAGTCTAAAAAAGTCTACTGAAATAGTGATTATTTTTTAATTTCGCGCTATGCTTAAATTTCTTATATTTTATAAGAATCATATTTTTGGTGACATTGCATGCTCCCTTAAATCCGCTTTCTTGCACGACACTCAATATTTCCGGCCGGACTTCAAAACGATGCTCACAAATCAATTATGAAAATTATTGATTTTTATTTTATTTCCGTTTTTTTAGGCCAATACCATTTGGGGTATATATACAAATATACATATAAATATCTATTGTATATATAATAATTTTCGATGTATTGAAAATTTGCATTGAAATCCAGCAAACATAAAATCGAGCAAGAAACATAGAAAAACGTAGATACATATACATTACTGATGTAATCTGCCTATATGATGTATGCTACATGCTCTGGCCCTCGGCACTTACATAATGTTTATACTATAATACAACGTATATACGTATTATAGTTAATACGAATACAGATAATCACATTAAACTTCTGTGATGTAATTAACGGTTGTACGTGCGGTGTATCTTGCGCGTCATCCCCATCCGGCGCGGCAGCGCGGCGGAGAGACCCTTAATTATTGCTAGAAAGCGCAATGAATAATGAAAACGTTTAATTCAAATCCTCGCTTATACGATAAACATATTATTATAAATATATAGGTACTACATATAGAATACTATACATATTTATTGTACTGCATACAAATATTCTAATGTATGTTGTGCGAATCTTTGCTGCTGCTATGTCTAATTAATAATACAGTGAATTTTGCGAGAAACTGCGAAATGGGGGTACCGCAGCAGGCCTGATGATGTAACACAACGCACAAACAGAGTTTTCCACGCCAGATCGTTCGACTCCGCTCTGCCGCTTTTACATATACACTAACATAAAGATGTTATCAGTAGTTTGTGCGCCATCCCCTCTAAACGTAAGGCCCCTAGCAGTAGCCACCCCCACCCACCACCATATACCTCGCACTCGTCGTACACCGACACTCAAGCACAGCATTGAATTGCTATGCTGCTGCCGCCGCTTACATGATTTTCCTTATTTCATACGTCTTCTTGTTGGGTTGTGCGCATATATAACATAATATAGATCAAATATAGATATATAAATTTTCTATATATATATGCGATTATGTATATGTATGTCCATTTTCTCGCATTGTCTTTGTGCTTCCTTGGGCGAGAACGGCACAAATCATGCATTGCGCTCGTATGTGTGTGTGTGTATATGTGTGCTCCATCGGTTGCGGCGCTCTTTGTCTCATTCTTCCGATATGTATATATATATATATACTTTCGTATGTGTACATGCGGGGGTACAAATACAGCGCAAAGACGAAGGACGAGAAATATGCGACGGACGTAGCATAAGAATGGGATGAGTAAGGGTAGTGGAGGCTGCTTCGTCGGACGAAAAGTTAGACGATAGACGTGTGTGTGTGTGTGTACGACTGTTTTTGAGTATGTGTGTGTGTCTTTAGCTGCTGGGGGCTACGACGAGGTCGGCATCCCTATCTCGGAGTGCTATGAAAAGGAATGTCTATGCGAGCATCCCTCCACTTGAAATCACCACATATACACAATGTCCGGAGTGTCCAGTACACTCTTTGAACGTGTGTGTGTGTATGTGTGTTTCTTCCGTGTTTCATGCATATAAGGGGGGCAGGGGTGTCTCTCCATCGCGAAGGACCATCGCCATATTGATTTATTGCTTTTGAGTTTGAGTTTCTAGTTTCGCATTTATATAACTCGCTCGCGCGTACTCGTTTTGTTTGTGTTGTGTGAGCTTTGGGGAAGCGTGGCGTTTGTATTGGGGGATGGGGGCAAGGGTGAACTCTCTATTTGCTGTACATATGCACACATAAGCGGCGCACAGTGTGTACACATACGCCGTGCACGCACACAAACACGCATTGCTGCTAAATTTGGTGCCGAACCGCTTAAACAGCACAAAAAGGAACGGAGAGAGGGTGTTTTTGGTGTATACACTGTGTCTCGTATAGCTATAATGCGACTATTTATACATACATTTAGTATTCAGCAAATTATGTGTGTGTGCGCGCCTAAAACGACTCACTATATATTAGTCTGTATATATTTATGTACATTATTATTGCACGCATATCCGCGCATATTATTCGCTCCAAAACCAGAGAGAGATAGAATATACAATATATATGGCATAAATAATTTTATAGTAGATAGGTCTACGATTAACTGCCAAAACTTTGCTTGTACACATATATATATATATATATATTTTTATATAAATATGTGTATAATACAAAACGACTGGACGCAAACAAATTAATTGCTATTGCTTTACGAGTCGATGTCCTAGTTTTGGGTGCGCTCTGATTTACGGCATTTACTCGGGGGCACACAAACACATCCCCGCATAAAATCGATGTATGTGTGTGTGTCCTAGTACAAACACAATATCTATCTATAGAGATTTGCTCTTCTTAGTTCTAAAATAGCGTAACATATATTATAATGACATAAAAGACAACAAAAGACTAATACGCGCAACAACAACGACTAAAAGACATTCGAAAACAAAACGCAAAAACAGCACTAAAGCATAATATTGTATATACCATAAATTGTACATTGAATATAGTTAAAGAAATTGCGACTTACCAAAACTGTCAGAACCATGCATGCCCGATGGACCCGGAAGCAGACCAGGAATGCCTTGCAGTCCAAGGAATCCACCCGGAAAAGAGTGCCGTTGCTCCATTGACCCATTCATGCCGTCCATATGATCCATATCACCGTGATCGGAGGCGGCCGTGTCACTGCTGTTTGAGTCTTCGCCCGTGCTTTGTGCCTGTAATTGTGCCAGATCCGGATGTGCTTGCACGGATTGTTGAAGTTGCATTTGTTTCTGTGTACAGCGAGTGAGTCCGATCGAGTGAGATAGAAGAAAGAAAAGAAGAAAAAAAAAACAAAATTAGTCACCAACATCTAGATTATAAAGCTATTTTGTAATATAGTACAGGTGTAACGGTAAGTGTGGGTCCTCCTTCGAGCGCCTGGCCTAGTAACGATTCACTGTGATCTCCTCGATCACGCATTGACGAGTCTCGCGATCGGTCACGATCGTGCGACATATCGCGACTGTGATCACGACTGCGATCCGACATACTGTCGTTGCGACGATGACGACGATGCAATGAGGACAGGGACGATACTAACGGGTGCTCTTTGTTGATACACTCCGACTCCGAGGGACTAATGCCGTGCTGGGCTCGGTACAGATCAACGCTTTTAATGCGCTTTTGCGGCGGCGGTGTCAGGTGATTCGAACGGTCATCGTTTAGCTCCCACGGCAACGAAGTGGACGTCTGGACAAACAGAGAGATAAAGAAAGATCGGAATGTTTAGAAAGATTACAATTAATTAAAGAGGCCACAACACCACACGTGTGCGGCGAGAGCATACGCACACAGGTACGCAAATTCAAGCTATACATGTATATGTGTGTGTGTGAGAGAGTGTTGAGTGCTGTGCGTGTATCTAACTACGTGAAGAATTGTAGATTTAAAGAATGGCAGTGTGTGTGTGTGGCATTATAATTGGTATCGGTGATCGCTTGGATTTACAGGAGAAATATGCAGGCGATCGATCTAAATTCCATAACGAACTTCCCATTTTTTAGGTGAATTTTTGGTGTACTTTTGGAGTTATTCCAAATTTAGACTTTTGTTTAAAATCCAGTAAATTATTTGCAAACATTTTTTCAATTCACCAAATTTATGTGGTGAAAAGTCAGAAAAATCCACTCAGTTAGAAGAGGTAAGAAATGCTATTTTGAAATAATAATGATATTTTGACAGATCCGAAATTTATTTTTGGAATTTATGTAAAGATAAAATCTCTTATTTTATAGTATCTTTTTTAATTTATTTTGGAAGAAAATTAAATTGGGTTGTTGACGAATCCTTTTATATTAACTTGTTTTTTTTTTTAAATATTTTATTTGGGTCGGGAGTAAAATATACTTTAGTATGTTAATCATTTTCGTAAGTAATTTATTAGTATTACTAACAAAAAACAATGCTCACATAAAACTTAGGTGATCTGGCGAAAATATTCAAGTATATTGTTGCAAATGTGAACAAAAGTGGATACAAAACATGATAATTGCATGAGATTCAAAGAAAGAAGAATCAATAAACCCCACAAACAATATCAAAATGTGGAGTAGAACTTCCCTATATAGATAAATCGACAAAGTATAGATACAAAAAACTGATCGTGGAACCGGATACAACGATCACCTGCCAAATGCCACCGCACAACACTTTACTGTAGTATATGGATGAAACAAATAAGGAAATAAGAAATAAAACATAGTTTAGACTTACCGGCGATGCCTTAAGTTCCTGTACGGCAGCGGGTGGTGTGGTAACGTTTGATGACGAATTGTTCTGCGTCAAATGGTTCAACGTCGATGTGTTCATATTGCTGTTGTTGTTGTTATTGTTGTGATGATTATTGTGATGACTATTGCTGTTGGTCGAATTTGTCGTTGACGTTGTGGTCGTCATCATGGCTGCGGCGGATGTGCGTGACTGTGGACCGGCCATATCAGCCAATCCGCGCACCTGCAGTAGTTGGGCGGTTTTCAGGAAGTCCGTGATCTGTTCATGACCTATGTGCACCTCACCGTTGTACATGAAACGCAGTAGACTCTCCACGTCTTCGGCCCGAACGTCGCGCAGTATAACGATTGGGTGTTCGCATGGATTTGCTTTTAATAGTTTTCGGAAGTACGGACTGCAGGCGCTCAGCACGACTTTGTGTGCGGTAAAGGATCTGGTATCACAGGCTAGGGTTACGTCGACAAAGTCCTCTTCGTCGCGCAGGTGTCGGAACGACGACAGAATTGAGCTCTGGAAGTCGTTCCACTTGAGGGAGTATTGTTGTTCGGAGGATGGCGACGGTGAGACTGGCGGTGGTTCCATTTTGACGCCGGTTGTGTTGTTGTTCTCAGTGGTTTGCAGGATTGTTGATTCGGTCATTGCCTCGGCCAGCGAATTCCCGGTAATTTTTTTTAAACGAGTGTACGTGTGTGTGTGTGTGTATAATTTATAAAACGTATACGAATGTATGTATGTGTAAGGGACGATTATTTTTTCATCTCTACTAATAATTCCGTTTTAATTGCATTTTAATTGTGTGTTGGCCGCGAGCTGTGCGCGCACTCTCGCTCCGTGATTACAGTGAAATCAGTTTTTTGGCAAAACACATAGCTTGCGTGCACTCTCGACGAAGGATCTGAATTCAATTATAATTCGATTAATGGAAGCACACAGCACCAAAGTTGGTTCTCTGGTATAAGGGTGTTGATGCCTCGTATTGATGCTGACTATAGAGGTCGAGCTATAAGTGCTATATATACGTGTGTTACTGGCGGATGGCGGGTCGATTTATATCTGCAAATAAAGTAAAAAAGGGTCTGTTTAATTATTGTGCTTTTAATTTTCGATTAGGGTTTGTTTTTATTCTATGCAATTTAGAGATCTGTCTGTTTTGATTATAATTAGTTTTGGTTCAATTTTAATGAGAAAAGTCGTTAGGATAAATTTTTGCTGACACCAATGCATAATTTTATATCATATTTTGATAAAAATAAATACATAACAACTTTATAGATATCTTGCCGTTTTAATCATACACATTAGTTCAATTTCATTGTGAATAATAATTATAATAAATTCCGCAGAATTTTTAAATATATATATATTTTTTATATATGCTAATATTATTGAATATCGGACTAAAATAAACACAAACTAAACAAATGTGGATTTAGAAATGACTTTGACAAGCATACCACCTAAAATTGAAGTCTCTATAAATTTGTGCACCATTTTCATTTGACACTATAATTCGAAGCCACGCAATGTATAAATAAACAAACAACCAAACCGTCTGTCTGCGGTTATGCCAGACAAAAGCACTCACGCGAACAACTACTCGCGCGCTTGCATCCACAAATCGACGCAACGCGAACAACAAGAAAACACGAAGCGAAAACTCACTCACATCTGTAGAAAAGCAAAAACTTACGTCATATCATCTCAGGAGGCTCCCACAAACACACACAGACATATAGACATAGACGACAACCGCCACAAAAGAAATAGTATTAAATCAATGCGCTGCGTTGCACATTTGTTGTTATTATTGTGTTGGTGCTTTTAGAACGAATTCGGAGGACTGTCGAAAGGTTCACCGCCGACCACCGGGCGAAATGATGAAATGCACACAAAGCACAACGCGACAACAACGACGACGACGGACACACATTCGATAATATTTGTATATATTAAAACACACATATACAGAAACAACTTACGATGAAGCTCGGCGTCGTCGTGTGCTCGAAGCTTTAACACCACGCAATTTATCGAGAAGAATGAACCGAATATATCGGCCAAACGCCGGCAACTAGGCAACTACTGCACAGCACTTGCTGATTTTGTCGCAGAGAGAGAGAGCGAGCGTATATGAGAGAATAATTATACAGAGAGCTTTTTCGAGAGAGAAATATGGAGAGATTTCTCACCACTCTCTAGACAGTACTAATAACAAACCAGCCCCACACACAGTCACGGAAATGTCTGCGTACAGCTAAACTTACGTACGTAACGTTCGATTTGGAGCGACGACGACGCAGCGGCGACGATGCGACGGCATCGTTGAGCTTTTAATCACCATTAACAAAACATTTCTCTGGCACAAACAATATTAATGAATTTAATGTATTTGTCTGCCAATTTTACGATAAATCATTGGAAGCTTACTAATTACTAAAAAACTAGAGTGCAATTAAGTATACAATGTAATATTGAATAATCATTGTTAATTATATACGCATGCTATATATATAGATCGATTTATATATATACGATTAAAAAGCGCACTTAAATCGAACTCGATTAATGATGATTTAAGCCGTGCGTTTGATTAGCTTTTTTGTGTGTTGTTGTTGCGCATGCAAATTTCTGAGAGTCCTCCTTGAAATAATTGAAAGTATGTGTGTTTGCGAATGGTACATTTTCGATTGCATAATTTAACACACACACACATTAACAGAGTGGTCAAATTTGACGGAATGATCTTTAAATTGCATATATTACAAATATTAATAATTTTATTTTGTACTGATTTGTTGTTGTAGTTGTAATTTATTTATTCAATGAAATTTTGATTCTGTATATAACAGATTTTTGATTATTTTAATAAAAAAAGTTTAGGAATTCTTGTTTTTAAACAAACTGTAATTTAAAAAATTCTTATAAAGTGTATATTTTCTCGATTTTAATCGTTTTTTTCCATTTTTTTAGATATATTTTTGGAATTTGTAAAATGTCAAAAAAGATATAAATTATATTAAATTTATTCTTTATTCAAATTGAATTTGTAAAAAATAAATATAAATCTATGTTTTTTAGATTAAAAACAAAAAAAAAATGATTTGTTAAAATAGGCACAAATAAATAATAAAGAAGGAAAAATGTAAAAAAAAAATAATTTAATGAACAAAATTTAATCCCAGGAAAACAATTTGTTTTTTCATTTGTACTATATTTTTTATGTTTTGTTTACAAAAACATTAAAGAAATAATTTAAATCAAGCATAAAGCATGATAATTATACCTCAATTCAGAACACCCTGTAAATAGTTTTATACAACAAAAAATCTTTAATTGTATATATTGTCGAGACCCACACACACACACACTCACCACAAACACTCGCGCCCCATGCAATTAACTCTAAAAATTACACGCTATACGCAGTCACACTTCAAAAACGTCTTTAGGCCAAAACCTGTGCGCCGCTGCTCGCACGCGAAGAGCGAAAGTAATTGCGCGCGTTTGCGCGATTTAACCGAAGATTTAACACACATTACACTTCTTAATATAAAAAAGAAGAAACAAGCGCGCGCGCGTGCGCGTGCGCACATGTCCAAAGAAATTATTTGTGACCTGTGAGACGAGAAGAAGAAATAATGCATCACGAACGTATATCTCTCAGTGTATCTCTGTGTATATATACAAGAGAGACATGATCGATGGCTGACGTGCGCTTGGATTCACTGGAATTCGACTGCGGCGGTTACAATTATCTTGAAATTATATACTCGCCCAAAAAAAAATGTGGCTAGCGCTCGTTTAGGATTTCTATAGTGCGCGATTTATTTGTAATAATCCCGATAATTGGGGTTTTGGGATTTATGAGCTTTTAACTGTGCGCGAATATCAAATCATTATAGTTTTGTACAATTTATTTTTTAAATAATATTTCTGAAGAGTCAGCTTTAGTGCAAATGATTTATATGTATGTACTTTTTGTATTTGTTTGTAGACATACAATTATACAAATCAGTATGCACTACAAAAAAAAATTGTAATGGATAAATAAGTATGACGCAATAACATTGGCTCAATACGGGCGCACACGCTCGTATAACTGCCGGACAATTTAGACGCACCAGACACACAATTGAAACGGCTAAATTACTTCAATTACACGCGAATCGAAATGATAATTTATTATTGTTGCGGTTATAATCACACACACACACAAACACTCACAGACAAACCGCAGAGCATATACATTTTGATGTAAATTAAGATTTTTAATGAATTGTGCGCGCACACGTCTTAAAAATGATTGTTTAGAATTTAAACGTAATACAGCGTTGTCCAAAAAAGCATCTGTCCATATAATTGCAAATATATTCAACAGAGTAATTTATGTTTGAGTTTTTTTTTGTGTCTGTACTAATTATGTGTCGTTTTAATTGCATCCAAATTTATTCGGTATAGATTATTGTTGATTAAACGACTAAAATTAGCACACTTAATTAAGTATACTCTAATATTCGAGCATTTTTGCTCGCAAATTTATAGAGATGAAATGATTACGGCAAAATGCTGCAGATGATGCCCAAAATCTGACAAATATTCGAATTATTAGAACAATCTTTCGTATTGCCTATTGTATAAGTGCAACATAGCTAATTGGACACCATGAAAATGCGCGCAAAATGATGCGATTTTAAATTAGCGTCACCGCTGCGGAACATTGAAATTGTTTTTCGTATGATGGTATATCTCTTTGCCGTAGATCTAGTATAAATATAAGAACACTGAATTAGTATACATAAATTTTGCCGCATAATGCGCATTTTTCTCACATAATGAGATTTGGCATTGCCCGGCAGAGAGCTATAGCTTAAATGAAGAGGTAATTTCTGGTATACGATAGTCTCGGATTTGGATTTGTGGATATATACTTGTAAATGATGTCTACTAATTGCACACACGACGACTAAAAGCTTTCAGGCAGCAGCGCGCATGTAATTTGTTATACGACTTAAATTATATAGTGTTTTGTTTTTGTTTTTTGTTTTTTTTTTCCTCTGACGGTGATTATGGTGCCGGTTGTGGTAAAGAGACTCGACGAGTTCGATTATTTCAATGGCGGACATAGAAAATGCGGGAAATGTGTTAAATTGATGCGCTGCGCAGCGAGTAGTTTATATGATATTAAAATGTAATAAAATGTATATGGCTCCGCCCAATTTGGCACATTCTCCGCGTCGACCAATTACACAAGATCGCTTCAATAAAAAGCACACAGAAAAAGCCAATAATTATAAATGCAAATAAATTAGCGATTAATCTCGAAGTTTTGTGCTGTGATTTTGTATAAGTGTGTGTGTGTGTGTTATAATGAAGTTTTTGACCTTTGTATTTGCGTTTTTGAAGTCCGTGTATATAGTATATGCTTTAAAAGAATTTTATTTTATTAATAATTTAAATGTTGACTTAGAAATACCATTATTCTTATATTTTATATATATGAAAAAAGAATATAGAAAGCCTACCAATTAATTGAATCTATAATTTAATTGTAAGCCAATAATAAATAAAAAATGTATATATGCACATAAAAAAATGTAAAGCTGTCCTCATATTAAATCAAAAATGTGATAAAAAACATTTGCAAATAACAGTACAAGATTTTAACAAAATGAAATAAAAATATGTAATTATATTTTTTTGATTTACAAATAAAATTTGAAGTTTAAATTTAAATAATATAAACATATTTTGAACTAAATGTTCAACAATAATACAATTACACAATTAATTTACTTGTTTTGGGTAAAAAAAAAATAAACTCAAAAACAATAAAAAAATGTCTTTTCAAAATAATTAAAAAAATACTTTAATTTTTTTTAGTTTTTCAATTAAATTATGACATTTAGTATAAATGAACGCTAAAGGGATGTTTAAAAGGTTTTTTTATTAGTTAGAGGCAAAACCTGTTTGTTATTATTATGATAGTCAATTTAAATTTTCTTTTTTGGAAATATTGAATTAATTTCATTGTCTTGTAGATAAGGTGGTAGTTTTCCCTTACACTTATTATAACTTTTCAGGAGGGAGATCTCTTTATTAATAAAGGTGATTGTCGACACATTTAAAAATTGAAAAAGAAGATTCATTTCAACAAATAAAACAAACAAGAATTAAAATATGTTTATCAATTTTTTTTTTTTTGGAGTGGTTATTTATTTTTTGAGGCAATGATTCTTTTTTGAAGATTTTGTCTATTTAGACTATCAAATCTTTACTAAAATCGCAATAAAACAGACGCAACGACGCATTACTCTAAATTTAAACGCATTCACTATTTATGTAAATCTTGTAATCTGGATTCCGTTTAATTTTGTTTTTCTTAATTGCTCAAAAACCAAAAAAAACATATCAAAATAATACAAAAATAAAACAATAACCAAAACCAAAACCACGAAAAATGATTAACAACAATAGAGTGCAATCATTATATACAAAAACTATAAATACTATATGCTTTCATACACCGACGTACATACGCAACGCATAATACAATGTTGTATAATGTATTTTATGTAGGCGCTCACGAAAATCTAATGCGCCTCATAAATTATGTTAAGCACCGACGATTTCCGCTACAACGGCGACTATTTCCAATTTCACGAAACAAAATATATATAAATAAAACCGAACTAAACAAAAATATGCTGTTTTCCCATCGCATCACAGCTCTGTTTTACTATACACACACAATATAAGTATATAGACAATTGTAATAAACATAAAAAAATGATGAAATGTTTATTATAATTAGCTCCCTAATTTAGGCAAATTTACGGTTCCCGGCAATTATTCCTAAAACCGCAAATTGTACGTGCCCACAATTCAAAAATACGCGCGCGGCGTGCAAGTCGTCGTATATAGTTTTGGAGGAGGGGGGATGGAGCGCATAAGAAATGTAGACTTTTACCTATATACAGAAATAAATACAGAAGACACACAATCACAAAAAATCTGTGGCTATGTGCGTGTGTGTGTGTTTAAGTATTTCTAAACCTAAAACGCACGATTTACAAGACATTTATTGTGGGTGTTGTCGGCAAGACGGCTGCCTGCGGAGCGCGGCGGTGTGCGCGTTCAACTGCAAAGGAACACCGAACACGAAGATGCGCTTGCGCAGAGTGTAATTACGCGCTGGCGTCTTCGGTTGTGTTGCATTGTTGTTGTTGCAGAGGTCATAAAAGCGCATGCGCATCGAAATTGAATGTGTGCGTTTTTGTATTATAAAGAGCGTATGCATGTTGTTGTTGTTGCAATTTTGAGTGTGCAAAAGCGGTGTGCATTGCATTGCATGCGTTTGCACTCTACGAACACATACACAAATTGTATAAATACAATGAGTAAGCTCATTTTTAACTCTGCGCCAGGCCACCGGCCAAAATGTTGCAAACTATATATACATTGTATATATATATGTATATTCTAGTATTTTGGTAATGACGCGTTCGGCAATATAATGATAAATGATCTTTTTATTTTCTTATACATACAGATATACAAATAAATGGGTTTTATGAGCTGCGATGCGGCATCTTATATACGCAATGCCTTTTTTTGTACAAGTGTGTATGTGTGTGTGTTGTATAGGTGCAAATTATACCCAACTCGTCCTGTAACACACTGACGACGTTTCTTGGAAATGCATTTTCGGGAGACTGTGAAATATATATAGAATACCACAATTTATGTGTATATAATGTTTCGAATATATAACATATATCTTTGAAGATGAAAGGGAAGATGCACCGATGCCAAAGTGCATTTTGTATACAATGCAGCCAGTGCAATGCACATTGAATGACCGCAACCAATCCGAGCTAATGGATTGTTAAATTGTAATTCAATTAATCTGGATCGAGTGCGATTAGATGTGCATGATATTTTGTTTCACGTTTTATAGTCAATTATTTAGTTAGCTTGTGAGCATGGAAATTTAATTATAAAAAAAGTCAAACTTTCCATCTCAATTTGGATGCGATTGCGTGATTGAATATGATGTTTGTTTTTGATTATGTGAGAGGTACTTGGCTTTAGAGTCGTGGTGTTAATTTTTTGGTAATTTTATTTTGGGCATAACAAATTAATACAAAATATGTAAAAAAATTTTAATTAGGTCCATATTTGTTTTATAAAATAATTAAAAGTGGAAGAAAGTTTTTTTTTAATTTTTGATGAAATCTCTGATCGACAGTCAAAAAAAGGTAATTATTTAATTTCTTATTTAATTGTTATTACATTTTTAAGTCAGCGATTTTTTTAAAAGTAATTTGATGTTTTTTACGCAGATGACATTTTTATTGTACGTTGTTAAATTTATTTTGGCTTAATATAACATTCTATTTGGATCAATAAATAGATAGCCTTAATTTATAAATTTCAGGGATTTTATGGATATGGAATAGAACAAAGGACACATAGATTTATAAAGGCATCTTTGACACTGCCCTCAGTCAAACTATAGGTCTATCCTTATTTAACACTATATTTATAACTCAATTCATTTTATGGACTGCCATCCAACCAACACTATACAGGACAAACTAGTGGACAAACCATATATAGAAATATCTCCATAAATACATTTTTTATATAAATAGATAAAAATTCCAGCACACATAATAGAAAATGAACTTCCAGAGTCTCCCCAATCGGTCGCCCTCCGCTTAAGATGACACTTATGCCACATCAAAATTTGAATGTATGTTTAAACGAAACGTTTCTTTTTAACGGCGTGCTCTTCTTTGTGTACAAGGCGCACACGCAGTGACGTGCTCGACCAGGGGACACTTTCCATCTACTAAAGAATACATATTACATATAAAAAAATCTACACACACACAATACATTCGCATTTTAAAAAGTATTTATCTAGATATTTATTTATCTAGATAATATATAGAATAATGTATACGCATTTGTATAAAGCAAGACCCTCATCTCATCCCCCGCCCGCCTGCCTGCCTGCGCTAGCATAATAAAATGAAAAAGTTGGAAAAATGTGTGCCGCACTCGGACTATATAAAATTGAAGTTCCGTTATTTTACTGTATTACTGTTTTATAGTACGGTTATTTTTTGTTATTTTGTATTATACGCGCGATATCTACATTTGAACACCCTTATAATGGGGAAAAACGCACATATATAAGTATATATTTATGCATACACGTATGTATGTATATATGTGTTTGTACAATTGAACATGTTCAACTTTCCTGTATACACACACACACACATGGATTTCTACGAATGTGTGTATGATGATTGTAGTATGTAATGTACTATAGCACGTACGTAACAGCGTGTGCGCAAGCGGCGCGGCGTACGAGGGATGAAAAAGGGTGCACACACATGAGGCAAATCTTATTTGAAGTTCTGTGCCGTCGTCGTCGCCGCCGCTGCCGCGCCGTGCACATACTACTAAAAACCATTGGTCCCGACCGACCGCCCACCGCCTGCCGCCACTGATGCGCCATTGCTCACCTACACTGCCACCCCTATACACATAGCCGCCTCCATCCCCAAATCCATTTATAAACTAAACTGCCCTCTGGTACTGCTGGTACACTCAGACACACACACACACATACGAACATCTAGAGATGTATGCACAGTTATTTGTGTGCGAGAGTGTGTGTGTGTACTTTTATATGAAATATAAGTGTGTGTATGCCGCATAAAGTACATGTTTATCGGATATGTATGCGCGTATGTGTAATGTATATATAGTATATATATGGACGGTGTGATGGTGAATCGACGGATCGATAGTTGATCTGTAAAGACTTTTGAAAGTGAAGAAAAGAATATAGCATAAGAAAATCGGACATTTCCTCGAGCATCGCAAAGGGCGCCCGGGCTACTGGTGCTGGTGTGCCTCTGCGGGAGCGCTTGGAGTATATGTGCCATTTCTCTTATATCACCGATTGGAAGATATGTACATTCGCATTTATATACGCACATACTATATTGTTTTATACTTTCCATATAGGTATATTCGGAAATATATACAATACGTACATATATATCAATATTTATTACGTATATTTGCGCTCTGGATGGTGTGTGTGTGTGTGCCACGATGTTATCGTCGTTGTTTCGACGGTAATGGTTTGTTTTTGCCATTTCTCGCACATTCGATTGCGAAACGTATTTTTATATGTATATGTATATTTATTGTATATATGTATAGAAGATTACATGTATAATTGAACTCAGGCACGCACACTCGCATACATTTAATCCTTGAGCCACGAGAAAATGGTACCTACTCGCATTTGCACCTCGTAAAAAAAATTAAGAGCACAAATGTATTTGATCACGATGTTATCATAATTTATTCGGTGATTCAACATGATTCACTGCAATTATTGAATGATTCATCGAGATTCAAGAATTGTATATTTGTAATTTATTACAATTAAATACCAATTCATAAGGAGTCATCAAGATTTTTAAGTGATTCATTAAAATTCATGAGTTCTTTATCATGAACTAAAAGATTGAGGTCAATAACACAATATTTTTAATTATCCTTATTTTAAGCAAACTTATGTAATCTACATAAAACAATTAAGGCAGAAAATGTATTTGATCATGATTTTATCATAATTCATTCGGTGATTCAACAAGATTCATCGCGGTTATTGAATGATTCATCAAGATTCAAGAATTGTTCATTTGTAATTTATCACAAATAATTACCATTTCATAAGGAGTCATCAAGATTAAAAATGTATTCAATAAATTTCATAAGTACTTCATCAGTATTTATTATTGTATCATCAAGGTTTATGAACGATTCACCATAAAGACTTTGTTTTTTTTTTAGGTTACGTGTAGGTAAATTTATAATTAACAATAAATTTAAAAAATATTATTCTTAATTTTATAAAAGTAATATATAATATAATTTTCAAGCAAATACAATATGTATATTCATCATAAAAAAATCTGATTATCATAAAATGTACTATAATTTATCCTTTTTTTAAAACTTTTTTCGTATATATTGATTCATCGTCGATTCATTAAATTAATTGACGAAACTATCGAAATTAATCATCATTTATGAATAGTATACATGATTTTTTATGTAGGAATCTTTATGATTCATGTACATTTATTTTGATTCATTAGTATTTTTTATTATAATTAAAAAATTTGTATATTTTGCCAATAAGCGTCATGACCTACACTAAATAAACACCCAAGAGGCGCTTGTTTTTTACGCATATACAATTACTGCACATCTTGAGATATTGAAAAATATTAATAAATAAACTGTACGTGCGACAAGTGCGCAATTACCTACTCAAAATCAACAAAACAAACTTCATATGCAACCATATTTACTCAATTCGGTAGTGCACGCGTGCGCCACATAAAAATCACGCAATACTAATTATTCACAATTATTGCGCGCACTGTAAAATTGTCGAGATGTATGACATGTATATTTGTTTTGACAATTAACTTTTTCACGTATGCGTGCGCAAACACCTTCAGAAGCAAAAAAACGTACAGCCAACTTTTATTTAAAAGCAATGTGTCACACCCGCGCAGCGCAAGTAATTTCAGGTAATTTGACAAATCTTATTTATATGGAAGACAAATTACAGGTAAGTCTATGACTATGTTATGTATATATGGTGTTTGTGTAATTAGAAATTCACATTTGCACTGTTTGCATACACACACACACACATGTACGCTAACAATCATCTTGTAACGGTCACGATAAATACAAAGCAATGTAATACCAGCTGTAATTGTATATCTTGTAAATTCACAGCTTATTCATGCCGTTGATCTGCAGAAGCATCAATTTTAGAGAAAAACCATTGCTTTGATCGAACGTATAATTTCCGTGAAATGCGGATCAAAGCCACCATCACCCAGTTATCAATGACTCGACACAATTTGGCCATACATATATATGTAAGGTGATCATATAGCTATATATACAATACATACATATAGCATTTCTAATATAAATTCAATAATAAACACATCACCGAAAGTGATTTGTATATATACAGAATAAATGGAAACATGATTTATTGATTGTAATGATAGATTTATTTGACGATCACAGATCATCGATCTCGTGCGCATCATTTAGAGTAGTATTATACATTTTATGTATACTATATGATCGCGCAGTTATATTGTGTATAATTACCCGATGTCGGCGTCGTTTTGTTGCATTGTCATGCGAACAAAACCTATCACCGTGCGTTTAAAGGATGATGGTTAGGAGAATAAGGTGTGCATGTATGTCAAAATATTTAGGCGTATACAATTGAATCAATTGTTGGATCATCGGCTTAAGTAATTTAATAAACAATTTATATTTATTATTATAATGTCCTATTTAGCTAGTTATACTATATTTTGTAGGAAAATAACCATACAACGTTTTTTTACAATTTTGTATGTATTATTTCTTGTGATTCATGAGTGATTCATCAAGACTCATATGTAATGATTGCTGATTTATCTATATATGATGAATTTTAATCCATTATTAAACATGAATCATAAAGATTTGGATATTGATTCATCAGATTTTCATGAGATTCACTATATAATTTATCTATAGTCTTTTTAATTTAAGATACATGTATATATATATATAACATGATTTTTCTCCATTAAAATATAATTAATTATTTATCTATATTATTTTGTTCTTAATATAGTATATTGTAAATAATCTGATTTTTTATATTGGAACCTCCAACCAATATTTAATTATTTGTAAAGAAATACAGTTGGACAGACTGGAATAACGTCGTTTTTTATGCTGATTCAGTTGATTCAAGTTTATACAAGTCGTTCAGACCTTTTAATTCAATGATCGTTTTTAATTAAAATAAAAAAAACATCTTACTCTCTACCTAAATTTCTACAAATGCATTGAACATTCCCTCACTACAACGTATTCCGTGTTTATGATTCGAAAGTATTTATCAATGTTTTTTGCGACCTGTTTTTCCTGGCAACGGCGGCTCTTCTGACCGATAGTGATTGTGTTAATTTTATATTTACATACATACAATACGGATTCATTTGTTTTATAATTTGACAATTGTATTTATTTGAGTGTGTTTGTGTGTATATTTGTGTGTGTTGCACGCTTGTATGTAATTAAAGTTGTTAATTGAAATCCATGGTGTTCGAGTGCGTGCTTGCACGCGGTTAAATTGAGTTTGCATGTACATGAATTACTTGCGCTGTATTTAATAAATATATCATGTTTTTTTATACATATATATATATTTCTGTTCTTTTCCGTACAATGTGTTGTGTGAAATTATATACAGTCAATTATTTTGAGCATAGCATTAGACGCACTCATCGGTGTCCAACTGACACATTCGGCTCGCGTGCGCCTAATCGTTGTTATAAAATATATATTAAACTCGCGCGCAAAAATACGCAAATAAGTTTTCTAGCTATTCTTGGCCATTTAATTAGTTTGTTTCGACGGTATTTTTTTATATTTCTCTGTCTTGTCTGTGCGCACGTCTCGTTCATGTGTATATATGTAATATGTATAATTGTATGAATTTTATATGTTTGTATATATGTATAACTGTCTACTTGAAATAATAATATTATAATAAGCGTATATGTTATAATAGTACAACAGTACGAAGTATTCATACATAAGTGCCTTAATAGAATAGCGCTCAATTTAATTTCACATGTATACAAACATTTTGATTGACACGTTTGATCAATTACGGCGATAAGACGCGCCAGCGCGAGTGCTCGCTCTCGGGCTCGTTGTTTCACATTTTTACTGCGTGTGTACGTACACACATACCTCTAAATAGTGTATATATATATATAGTATATCTACACTTTTTACCTAAGGTTATTTTTTTTCTTCGTCTTTTCTTTGGGAGCACCAAGTGTACACACGGTCGCGTACGTAGAATTTGTATATGTACATTTATTTATGCATGTGTCTGATGTTGAAGTGTGTACGTGAACCTTTCGTAAATACGATCGGATTATAAGTAAGTGTAAAAAAGAATATATTTATACTGCGTACGAATATAATAATATAATATATTTAAAAAAACTTGTTGTGCACATGCGCGCGACTTAATTAGGATAATATATTATTATTTATTCGGGTGTGAACATTTTTTTTTTAGTTTCTGTTTCTATGAGTACAAAGTACATACTAACATAACTATTAATTAGGAAAGCTTTGCTGGAGCGTTCGAAAAGCACAATTTGATCGAGTGCGATATATAAAAAATGAGAAAACTAAAATCATAAATATTTAAAAAAACCTTTACATTTGTTTGTAACGCAGTATTAAAATAGGGCTAATAATTAATTGACCCAATAATAATTCAAAAAACGACCCAAAAATAATTTAATTATTAAATCATTATAATATAGAGTCCCATCAAAAAAAAGTTATGAGATAACATTAGCCATGGTTTTTAAAATTATTTTTTATTTAAATGTGCAGGAAATAACACAAAATAAACAAAATAATAAAAAAAAATATAAAGCAAAAAAAAATTGTTTTTATTATACTTTGGGACAATAATTTTTGTGGTACTTTTTTTTTTTCACGAATATTTTACAATTTTCTTTAGGGTGATCAAATAGTACCCCTAAAATATTTTAAAATACTGATATTAAAGCCTTTAAACTGGAATTATACAAACCTCCCCTTTCTAACCCACAAACTGACTTCCGCAACCACCACCGCATTCGTAGTTCCTAAAACCAAAATTAGTAACTCATTTCTACACACACTCACAAAAACAACAAAAAACAAACAAAAAGCCGCTGCTCGTGCGCCATCGATTGATGTGTCTTGATTCTCGAACTCTCGACTATTGTGTCCGCTATATTATATATAGTAAACGCTTGCTCGCGCGCGCATAAGTCAAACAAATAAATATATAAAAAAACGAACTCGCGCGGAACACTCATCTTCTTTTTGTGTTTATGTGTGTGTTATGTGTGTGCGTGGAAGCTGTCGCGCGTGCGTATTTAGACACATATAAGTTGAAACCGTTGCCGCCGCGCGCTGCGTAAACAATCTTTCATATTGTACACAATTTGTAATTGCACTTTAAAGTGTGTTTATTTGAGAGGTTTTGTGTGTGTGTGAGTGGGAGTCTATGCGTGTGTCGGTGAGACGATTATCTAGTATCAAATTCTAGTGAGTGTATACTTGGATGTTGTAATCCAATATAACTGACTATGTTTAGACAAATAACAATTTAATGGATTTTAATCAATGGGTTAGAGGATTTTTTTAAGTTTATAGATTTAAAAAAAAAAAATCTTTGTAAGATCCAAATAGAAGATATATTCCTAAAACAATTGTTTTTATCCATATGTACAGTCCTCAATGGATTGTTGGTCATTTTTGGCTAATTCAGCTGACTAAATTTGGACTGACCTTCTTATATCTTATAAGGTTTTGTTTTCCAATTCTTATAATGCTTCTCAGTTAGTTGGCTACTTGTAATGAATCCTTCAAATACTCGGTTTTTCACACATTAGAAAATTAAAAAAACATAAATAAATATTCGGATCGTTAATGCCAAAAACACGGGTTTAGGGTTAAATGAGTTGTGGCAATAGCCTTCATTGTCAGTGATGAAATCTTTTAACAATCGTTTGTCATCCTAAGTATAGGTGTCAAATTATAGTGTTTTATATTATGTGACAGCTCATCTAGGTCGTAAAGATTATACGCCAGGGGTCGTAAGATCGAACCATGGCATATTTAACAACTGTTATTCTTTACGTTTACGTCCTTTCGGTCTTCATCCATATTTGCCTTAGTTTGATCGTAATTTTGACAAAAAAACATCGAAAAAACCACGACAAATATTTTCATAATACCTCTCAAGAAAAAAAGGAGTTAAATTTTGTTTATGAAAAACATAGTTGATTAATTAGTTTGTTCCCTTTAAGTTTAGTCTGAGGACACGTTCTATTTGTTGCAAATAGATCTTGTCTAGTCTGCTATGTCTAAATCAAAACCAAATTCAGCAAAATTATGTATAAAAAGTTCACTAAAATTACGTCCAAAAGAACCCAACCACAAGGCAGTAGTTACTTTGGAAATCAAACCAATGAAACTTTTACTGTTGAATCTGGTCAACGAGTCCTGAAGAGTCTCATCATTTTAACCAAAAATTGCATATTTTGGGGAAAAACAATCACAAGTCCATTAGTTGTGTATTAAAATAAACATACAAGATAAAAACATAATGTGCAAGCGTATAATAGCCTCTAATGTCTATAATGGATCTGACTGCGGCGGCGGGCGATTAGTCCGAGTTGAGTGCCCCCCTTTTACGGAGCCGCCGCGCCAGAACCCTCTTTTGCGCGCATATATATGCTGTTATTGAGCGGGGTGGTCGCTACTCACAGTCTACATACAAAATATGCGCGCAATAATGGTGTGCGTTGTGCGATCGTTCATTGCGTGCAAAAAATGGCGGTTAATAGCATTTTAATTAAAATGGCTTTCAGCGAAATTAGAGCTAAATCCGTTTTTTGTGTTCGAGTGTGTGTGTCTGCAGCCCATCTTGAGCGCCCGCGTCTGAGGCATAATTATATACAGAATGCGCGCGCACGAGTGTGTGTGTGCATTCGCCGGTCGCAAGCTCACTTACACTTACAAATCCCAAATATATGTACTTGGAATGTGTATTATTTATAGTTATATATAAGTATATCCTGTGATGCTGTATATATAAATATATCTATATGTTCTGTATGCATTAACATTCTCTGTATGTAATTTCTGTTTCTCTATGTGTTTAATGTATATTTCAACTATTGTACCCAAATGCAAGACAGAAGAAGCGAACAAGCGCCCACAGTAGACGAGAGTGAAAAAAAACACACCCGAACTCGACTAACTACAAAAAGTAATTAAGTAACTTACTATACAGAAATAAAATATCAAATTACTTACCGGTTCTAGAAGATGACGGAAAAAAACAACACGTACAAACTCGAACAACTACTACAACACTTGACACATTTTTCGGTGCGTTCATCTGTATGTGTGCAGCTCCTTTTCGGTATATGATTGGATGTTATGCGTAGTTATGCTTGGCCGCAGCATAAATGCCCATGAGCAGCACAAAATCACACGCAGACTATTTCGTTATGCTATGTTCCAAAGTGACTGTGTCTGTGTGTACAACAGCAAAAACTGCGTGTTTGCACCACAAAAAAGTGCACTTGTGCCTTTTCTCACTCGCACTCACACAATGTGCTTTTATGCTTTGAATATATGTTGTGTTGAATGTGTCGTAGAAAATCGCTTTGCACTTGAATGGTAGTCAGGATTATTATATATATATATATACTCTATATTTCAGCAGCTATATATATAGATGTACACACTTTTTTTGTTGTTGTTATAGAGATGCAGAAAAAAATTGTCAACTATTTTGCACATTGCCCACTTTAGTCGATGCTGCTGCTGCGGTTGTTGTTGTTGTTATCTATAAAATGGAATAGAAGAAAAAACATGAATTGTTGAAGCATGTAATTGTATGTGCTTGTTTTTTTTGTATATTGATTTTATTTTATAAACACGTGACGAGAGGCATAATCAGTTTTGAGAGCGCATTAATTGAGTTATATTTATATAGTGAAAAGACAGCGACATGCTGAGCGGGTGCTACCCCGTGCACTGATGGGAGTTTTGTTGTTGTTGTTGTTTTCGTAGCGCTTGAGAAGGGTTTATGACGCAGTCGAAAAAAATGTCATGGGGGTGAGTAATTGGATTCACGTCTTAAAACGCCGTTTGCCCGAAGCGAATGCGAACGACGTTCAAAACGCTTGACGGACGATGAATTGCGCACTCGCGATTTACGTGTATTTACATTGCGCGAGCATTTAGAATGTGCGCAGCGCCAAAACAGAAATCACGGCGAGTACAACATGCGTAATTCTTCTGGCTTTTGAGCACTTAATCGGCAAGTCCACAGTAATAACTCATCGAACATCATGCGGCCCGATCCGTGTGGAGGCAAAGTGCTCTTTCACTTTTTTTTCTTCTCTTTATAGCAGACACTTTCGAGCTAAGTGCCACGTTTTTTGTTGTTGTTGTGGTGTACACGAGTATGTGTGCGAGTATTTGTTTTACTGTGCGGGCAGACGTTAGATTAAATACAACGTTAAATATAGTAACTATTCGTATTTGTACAAAAATAATTAGCAGTTGATGGAGAGTGTGTGTGTGTCTGTTATGCGCACATGTAAAACATGTTTTATGTATACTGAATGAGTAATTATTTTGGAAATCAAAAATCAACGTAATATATTCGTATATAATTACTTATAGTACCGCAATATGAATGTTTTTATTATTGAATGTTTTATCGCTAAATTTGGCAGTTGTAATCCTATCATCAATTTGTCGATACAGGTTTTTTTGTTTTTTTTTTTTTAATGTATACTCATTTTAAAGTGACTTTATAAATTAATCTATTGCCAAAAATGACAAAACGGTATATAGAAATATATTTCTATACTAGATATATATTTTTTACCAGTTTTTACTTCTCAAGTTTCAAATGAATCGAGAATTCTAAAAATGTGAATGTTTCAGTAAAATTTAGTCTAAATTAACGATAATTTATATTGATGAATTCGAGAAAATTAACATCAATGATTTCGATATAATTATTGCGTAATTGCGGCTCTTCAGTTCAATACTCAATACTGAGTCGTTAAATTACATTTGGAAATGAAATAATCTATAATTTTTAATATATATAAATTTTTTCGATATATAATATACTAAATATTATCGATTCTCTTTTATCAAAATTTAGTATCTTCAATTTAGGAGATTATATCTTAATCTTAAATTATTACGGTATATAAGATTAAAAATATAATGTGAAAATGATTTACAGTCCAATTTACTAGCTATATATTTTTTTAGTCTGCCTAGAAAGAGCATAATATTGGAATTAGACAAAGAATTTGTTTATAAATGTGTATCGAAATTTTGACAGTTTTTGTATGTTCAAATTTTTCATAATAAAATATCAACAATAAATTAAGTTGTAAATGACTTGTTCAAATATTTAACTTGAAAGTTAAACATAATAAAAAAATATTTAAAAGGGATTTAAAAGGGATTTTAAAAGGGAAGGAGTTTTCAAAAAACGGTTTAGATGTTATATACAAGAGGCACTTCGTTTTTCTATACATTCACCCTTGTTAGATTTTATATAATTAAGAGCATTTTTTTATGTAAACTACATTTTTTTTTGTGAATTTTAAAGTGATCGCTTAATTGGATGTCCATACAAATTATTTCCAAATATATAAAGTTTTTATTGTAAAATTGATCAAAAAATCCGGTTTAAATGTTTAACCGTTTTTCAGGTCTTTTTGACCCAGTGCTCTTTTCTATTTACTTCAAAAATAAACTTTATTTGATGAAATTGTTTTTATCTGACTTTTTTAATAAAAAAACTGAATAAAATAAATAATTCTCGTGTTAATTTATATTTAGTTCAAAAATAATTACTTTAGTTCCAACTCCCAAAAAAACAATTGTAGAAGAGTTTATAATCCGACTTTTGGAATGCCTCATTTTCCGGCAAAAATCTTCTTAACCTATAGTAACTTGTTATTTGTTTGTTAAAATAATTTCGAAAAAAAAATCAAAAAAAGGTTTAAAGTTCTCTAAATGAGTGTGAATTGGCCTTTTTAAATAATGTTTGGGTGAGTGTGTATAAGGTAGAAGATCCTGAAACGAAAAACTATAGAGAAAATCTCTTTTGAATTATTGCTTAAATATTTTTTTTTGTTTAGATTAAACGATATCTAGTAGAATTGATAAAAATGAAGATTTATTGCAAAACTTTGTCAAATTGAGAGTTTAAATCAAAAATACCAATTTTCATGTCCGTAAATTTCACAAAAAGATTAACAGTAATTAATTGTATAACATACACACATTGAAAAAATGCTAACGATCGCACATTTGCACCCAAAATGTGCATTAATTTCGATAATAATAAAAATTGCGCCATTCATTTGACAAACATAAAATATTATCGCGTAAAACATTAAAAATATGCTCTCAATTTACAATTTAACACACTCACTCACTCACACACTCGCAAATGCCGGCGCACAGCAATTATATGCTTCAATTGCCTCACAATATATGCATCATATAAGTATCATTTGCATGTGTTTTATAATGTATAGTACATTTCTATAGTAATGCTGTATTTATTACTACAATTGCAATTAAAGAACACTCGCGTTTACATTTAGTAATTGATTGGCAACCATATTCTGTATACATTGTATTATTTAGTAAATAGATAGAGATAGAATTTTGCAACTACGTGCGAACGAGTAGGGAAGGGTTGGTAGGAACTCCTATAATCCGATTATGCAACTCGCGCTCCGTGGCTTATTCTGCGTCCTTCGATGCAACACACTAACCTCAGCACTATTTCTTGTACCAATCACTTTGCTTTTTTTGAAAAATAACTTGTATATGTATCTCACTTTTCACTTTGCACTGAATATTCTTCAATGAGAATCACTTAACTTTGTTTTTATTTGCTTGCGACAGAATGCGCTTTAAAAAGGTTTTTTTATAGTTCAAAAATGTTTGTGTGTGTGTCCTTTTGTGTACACGTTCCGAGCGCTCCAAACAAACGCAATGGAATACGCAAATACGCAAATGCAATTCTTATCCAGCGCACACACGGAGAACAACGCACAAAACACTACAAACACACACAGAGAGAGAGCGCAGAGTAAAAAAAAATTTCAACCTCCACTTATTCCAAAAGTGCTACCCGCTTGATTGCTAAAAATGTACTGAGTGTATTTGTTATGCAGAGCAAATGTTAACCTGCGCACAAGAGCACTGCGCATCTTCGCTTATTATTGTTCGTATTTCGTATATTACTATTCGTACACATACACACACATACACGAAGTGCGGAGTGGAGTGCGGTGTGCAGAGCGGTTGCGGTGCAGAGCGCGAGCGGTGTCTGCTGTGTGAATGTGTGTGTTTGGTCGGTGCGACAGCTATTTGCCTGAGTGTGAGTATCTGTCTATGTGTGTGTATTGAACGTAATGGAAATAGTGAATAGTGCAAAGGAGAATTATTTCGGTCTCGTATTTGGATTGTTACTTCAAGCACGCACACACACACACACATGACAATTACACAAAAAGCAGCGTGCGCGCAGACTCAAGCGGACACACAGCATACAGCGCACAAAGAGGAGAGCACATTATTGCGAGAACATGTGTGTACGCCTGTACGCACACATGCAGGTAGTAGGTACACCGCTCTCGCATCATGCGCCGCGCGCTCTAACCTCAAGCGCTCTATACCGCTATTGCTATTGCATATTTTCCTTGATGCGATAGTATTTTTGTGATATTCTCTTTTCGTCGTCTTATTCGTTCACATTATATTTATAATGGGTTTTTATTTATTCTGTCTTCTGTGTTTTCTGGATAATTTATATGTATATACTATATTATGTATATATTGTATTTTATGAGAGTGTTTTATAAGCATATACACATATACACACACTACTTACTACACTACATATGGATGATATTATATTATATTTATATTACTGTGTATGGTGTCGAACGTGCTCTATTGCGCAGAGACGATCAACCATTTTCTTAGAGTTGCGTTTTTGTTTTGCTTCGCTGTCCTTTTTTGTACCGAAAATTCCATTGGATCCTTTTAGCCTTCAAACTTCAGTACAGAGTCAGAGACAGACATAGTACATATATAAGTTTGAGAGATACTTAGCCAGTGCATTGCGCGTCCTGTCTCCTGTCTTATTTATAAATTATTTATTATGTATTATGTATTTATTTTCGGTGTATATTTTGAAATCAGGTGAGTCATCAGATATCAAAAAACCTAATTTAGTAATCTATACTGCGAAAAAAATGCCCGCCGGTACAATGCTTCTGGATTCTAAGTACTACCTGCAATATAAAAGTTGCAAGATTAGGTTATGAACACCTATACAGAACTTTTTTCTAGCATAGCAATCGATGTAGTATGACTAAATCAACCTAAAAGTTGCCAACCAATTGGTTGTAAAATTATATTTTTTATCCGCTATGAGCAAATTTCAAACAGAGCCACTGCGACGCTAAAAACACGTTTCAACTTGTTCCGCTTGGCTTCGCCACTTTTATTTTCTGTCACTTTGTGATTCGCAAATGGCAACACAACACGGACCTCCAGCAGCAGCATCAACCATCAAGGCGAGTAAGGGCCATCACTAGAACTCGACTTTCACCTTGAGGATATTTTTTCAATTTCCCGAATCGGTTTTCTTCAGTCGAAGTTGAGTGGCTAACTTTCGATTTCGAGAGGTTGAAAACTGACGGATGATATTAACTTGCCGATTTCTCAACTTCCAAAAAAGAACAAGTTGAAGAGGAGTATTCGAGAAGCCCTATAAATTAATTTAAATCCAACACGGAAAGAAATGATATCTATAGCAGACATAAGAGACGCAAACATATATATGTTTCTAGCAAATATAATAATCATTACAAACATTTCTTTTATTAATATTTAAATGTTTGAACTTTTCCGTAAAACAGAGTGAATTATTTAGAAGAACCGAAATTTTCGGAAAAAGTTTGATTATCGATAAAATAATCAAAAAACAAGCAAAAAGCATTTATTCGTCAAAACTTTTTTAAATAAAAGAAGTCCTATTGACTGACTACAAAATGTTATAAAAGACTGACTAAAAAAGGTCCTAAAAACGGTAAAAATATTGTCAAATAGATTTATAAATCACTGTTCAAAGGACTGCCAAAAATACTGTCTTAATACAGTTTTAAAGACTTCTTCTTAAATACAATCTTTAAAACTGTCTAAAAGACTGTCTAAAAAATGTCTGATGGACTATCTAATAGACTTTCTAAAAGACTGTCTAATATTCTTTCTAAAAGACGGTATAAAAGAATGTATAAAACACTGTCTCAAATTAGGCAATATTTGACATTTCTCATCTATATTGTCTGTCTAGAAACTGTCTTAAATACTGTCTAAAAGACTGTCTAAAAGACTGTCTAAAAGACTGTCTAAAAGACTGTCTAAAAGACTGTCTAAAAGA